>CAUYRH010106241.1:0-85618 GCA_963574655.1 Perodicticus potto
GGACATTGACCATCTCATTAGCCAAAAGCAGGCCGGCTCATAGTTCCCATTGAAATACTGGTAAGTTTGTTGATTTAACTTTATTTGTTCTTCATTTTAAATATTGTATTTGTTCCCGTTTTATTTTTTTACTTCAAAATAAGATATGTGGAGTGTGCTTAGGAATTTGTTCATAGTTTTTTTTTTTTTTTTAAACTGTAGTCCTGCCCGCCAACAGTCTGAGGGACACTGAACTGGCCCCCTGTTTAAAAAGTTTGAGGACCCATGCTTTAAGGTATTTTGTATTTATGATCTTAACGAAAACAGATTATGGAACACTGAAAGCAGTCCAGGAACCAGACGTCAAGGAAGACCCCAATTAGTTCATGCACACAAATCACAAAACTGATCGCTAATATTCAGAAGGCCTTATGTCCAGATGCACAGGCTCCTCTGGCCATAACAAAGGGACAGAAGAAGAGATATTTTATCTCCATATCTGATCGGGAACAATTCTTGCTGTGTTGAACAAAGTTCAAACATTCTACATTCTCAACTCCCAAAATCACTCTCCTGGAGCGAGCACTCCACCCCCAGGAATCCTCTGCAGCTCACATTGCAGCAGAGGTACTGTGGGGATGTGTCACATGTCACTTCTGACACCACTTGTGGGGCCCAGGACTGGCCAGTCTCAGGCCCAGCTTAACTAGGTTCTGGACGTGGACCCTGCTAAGTTACTGCTCAGGAACAGTTTCTCTTAGGTGCCTGAGACCTATCTACTCAGCAGGAGAGAGAGAGTGTGTGTCTTAGAGAGAGTAAAGCATTCTTCTTAGAAAGATAGATCTTAGTCTTTAGTAGAGCTTGGTAATCTTCAGCAGAGACTCATTACTGGCGTTCTGCAGGCAGGAGAGGAGACAGAGTCAGAGTAAGCGGGTCCATGATAGAATGCGCATGCTCCCAACTGCCTTCTCCTCCAGCCTAATATAAGACTGATCTCGTGCCTCTTAACACCATAGGTGTAGAGACTGCCAATTCACCACTGCTCTCATCTCGTGAGCTCTTAATGCTTTTAGGAGAGCCAAATCCCTCTCCACGCCCTTTCCACCAAGGTGTTCCTTTATTGAGCTATACAGGTATTCCTTATAACTTAACTCTCTCTCCTCCTAGCCATAGGCTATACGGGCTGCAACAGGGAAGGGAGATGTTTCAGCAAGACAGCTTTGAGCATTTTTAAAGGAGCTGGCCTTCCACAGCACTTTGCAATGAAATTAGGGCTTTTCTGAATCACTTTTCTCTTGTTTCTCTTTTTCTTTGTCCTTCCTCTGTAATCGTATTCCTATTCCCAATTCAATTCCCAATCTATTTAGAACTAATAACTTAATATTGGTTTCAAGCTTATAAAATCATTATTATTAATATTGCAAACATCAAGATATGACTCTTCCCCTAAGTCTTCCCACACATGGCCACAAGAGAGCTATATCTTCTGGGTAATTTGGTACAGTTTCTACATCAGCATTTACAGCTTTTTCCTGCACATTTATACTAAGGAAATGGCTTCTTTCCTTAAACCTTATGAGCCAACATCTGCTACTTTCAAGCTTTTATTTTGTAACTTCCTCACCTCTCTCAGCCTCCACAGAATTGAAGAGATTGGAACTTGTTCTGGATTAGGTTTTGGCTTAAAAGAATGTTAAGGATGGTTATGTTCTATCCAGACCACTAAAAAGTTTTCCATATGGACAATACGGTGTTTTACTTTCTTATCGTTTTTGTGTTTATTGGACTAGCACTTGTAATTTCCCTCAAGAAATTTTCTTTAGAATTTAAAACTTGCCTAACTGCTTGGCAAAAATGTGTAATATTTGGCCTATCTTGGTTTTTGACATGTTTTCCTCATTAGGCTTTATAATTTCTAGATTTTTATTTGATCTCAAAGACATATGACTTTTTATTTACTTGAGTGCTTAAAAGACAATATATCATTATTAATTTCCATGTTGTAGCTCATGGAATAGGGAAGTCCAAGAAGAGGAAGAGAAACGGGAAAATGGCTGGGAGGTAGAGAGGTCAGACCATGCCATTATTAATTCATTCCAGTGTTTATATGGCTCTATGGCATAGCAAAGCAATTGCAATAGTAATATCAAAGATCAACAATCACCGATCACCACAACAGATAATAATGAACAAGTGAAATACTATGCCAATTATTGAAATGTGACTTAGACATTTAATGAGCATGTGCTATTGAACAAATGATGCCAATAACTTGCTTTACAAAGGTTTTCCACAAACCTTCAATTTATAAAAGCTCAGTATCTATGAAACACAATAAAATTAAGTATTCCCACATGAATGTGTATATGCATATGTGTCATTGTTGTTGTTGTTGTTGTTATATATATACATATATACACACACACATATAGATATTTTCACCTTTTCTTAATCTATTCATCATTTGAACACACTTAGGCTATTTCCAAATATTGGCTATTGTAAATAATGCTATGAGCATGAAAGACCAGCTATTCCCAAGATGGTGATTTCATTTCCTTTGGAAAACCCTTGTACATTTAATGATTATTAATTTTAGGATTGATTTACAAAGCAAAATAGAGATTTGTGTGGTTTATAATATAATGTGTTTTTTATCAAATAGATAGATTGAGCTTTTTTCTTGGAAAGTCACATAATGAAAAAAAGCCATGTGTTATGTTACCTTATCAGAGTGATAAGTAGTTTCAAATATCTTTACCTTCTGACTTAAATGTGTAAAACTATTATTGTTTTTATGCAAAATAAATTGAAATATTTTCAAGGGTATAAAATAAATTGATGAGTTGAGATCATTAATGAAAACTCAGGAAAAATTTTTTATTTGTATTTTCAGAATAATATCTCTCAAAGTCAAAATTTAGCCAAATATTAGTAATTAGAAAGAATTTTATTAACTAAAATTATCTAATTTTCAAATAAAATTGTTACTTTGTTACTTTGAAATGAATTAGCATTTCTCTTCAATGTGCAGATGCTACCTAATGGGTGAATGAATATTTTTAGAGAATTCTATCAATCATGGACATTGTTAATACTCCTTTCCTCAATTATTTATTATAGCAGAATATTTTTATATTTAAATATCACTATTATTTAAATAAATTCCTGAGATTTTACAAACACATTAGCATTTTAATGTTACATACGGTAAAATAAGATTCATGTTATAATGAAAATTATACTTACTGCAATTAGGTACTGAGAACTATAGTAAAGTAATTAGAAATAAATCACTTCAAATTATGCATCTTCTTACACTTTTGGGCTTGATTACTTTTTAATATGTGACAGCATTCTTCAGCAGCTCTTGCTTCCTCATTAGTGCATTGAAATTTGATGTTTCCTTTATGGAACATGTGCACAATTTATTTATTGCTAAGTTATGAATTTCAGAAAATTAAATTCTATGTTCATTAAGTCTGAATGTTATGGTCAATGAAAGTAGGACTTTTGAGCCTTTAATGACATATGAACTAACCAACAAATAACTTATTTTCAAGTACTGCTTTTGTAAAAGTTTTTCTTATTTTCCTCATACTTAAAGTATCTCCACACAGCAATAAAAGACACTGCCATGTATGTGTGTATCTGTGTGTCTGTTAACACTATGATATGGTTATATATATTATATGGTATATCATTGATTGTATTTATTATCATAAAACAATATTAATTCACGAAACATGTTTTTATTAGATTATGTAACAGAAACCCTCCATTCTAGACTAGGTGGTTAGTAAATGGTTTTCTGAGAAAGTTTTGCTACAACAAGATTGGGAAGTGTATAATTATGTATTTTTACATTCTTATTGATTTTGATGTGTGTTCATAAACTTGCAAGCAGAGATGATAAATGGACAGTTGAGAATGTGTTTCTGAGCCTTTTAAAGCAATCTCATTTGTGATATAAACATGAGTTATTGATTTTAACATAAAAAATTTAAGTTCTCTGTATATAGTTTTTTACAGAAATAATAGAAACAGAACATAAAAAGTAATAACATTTGGTATATTGCTAGTGACCGAAGATTTGAAAACAATTTGAAGTGGCAAACAGATTATATATATAATAAAATAATGACATGGAAATTAAGAGAAATATTAAGAAGTAGCAAATTAACTCTAAGCTTTACCCACTAAGGTTTAAGGCTTTACTATATTTCTTTATGTGTAAGGCTATGTATATTAAATCAGTGATTCTTTTTGGTAAATAATTTCTTTTAGTAAATAATTTCTACATGTCATGATCTATCCTGTGTCTTAGAGATTAAATATTGAATGAAACAAAGCCCCTGCCCTTATGGAAGTTTTCTCATTAAGGAAAAAAACAAAACAAAACAAAAAAAACAAAGATTAAGCCAAACACCAGCATACTGAGTATCTGGGAAATTTTTAGTTATATAAATATATATAATATCCAATGAAAGATTTCTTTAAATTAAAATAATGTGAATCCGCTGAATTGGCATAATGTTAAAGTAAAGAAACATCTTTAAGATTTTACTTAGCCTGTTTGGACAATAAATAATTCAGTTAATTATTTATTGGAAGATCCAATATAAATATAAGTACAATTTTTGACTATGAAGGTTTCTGAAAATTTAGATTGAGAAAACTATGAAAGTTGGAAAACATATCTCTAAAGTGTCAGGATGAGTTTCTAAAACCATCTCAATGAGATTACACAATTTTAATTGAAAACTTAATAAGGAAGACATGATAGGAATTTTGAAAGGGCTATTTTGTTTTCAAAAACAACTTTTTTTAAGTTTGTGTTAATACGAGGGTACATACAGCTGGTTCCATTGTTTGCACTTGTCAAGTCAAACCTGAGTTGTAGTTGAGTCCTTCACTCAAAAAGTCTGCCATATATCCCTACATTGCACTTGTTACGCGAGAACTTACTGAACCCCCTTTGGAAAAAGAAAAATCTGGGATAGATGAGAATATATAGAATGTATGTCAGATGGGAATATATATTCTCACACAGTCCAGACTTACAGTCTAAGGGGTGGGTCAGGTTAAGGACTATAATAGCAAATGTATAAAGGTTCAAACCCAGCAGGAATCAAATGGCCAAGGTAAATAATTTGAAAGTGATTGTGATGATATTCAGTAATGAGGTACATTTTGATAGCACGTTTCCTAGAATGAATTTGTGTACTAAATTCTCAGACCTCATATATATATATATCTAACATATGTTATGATGTATTTGGATTAAGAGCTCTTTTCAAAAAGCTTATTTCTACTTTTTAGAAAAATAATGCATAAGTGATGACAATAATTTACCTACACATGCTTTGCATTTTAGGAAAGTCTTTTGTGTTTAAAAGCATCAGGATCATTCAGGAATTAGTGCTAAACCAGAGGTAAAGAGAACCATCAGGCCAGAATCATGAATTATTCACAGGAAAGTAAATCACTGGACTAAAAGCATGTATCGTTTCTAGTAGGTATTAATAAAATAAGGGCAATGATAAAACTAAGTCTTGTTAACAGATAACAAACTTGGTTTGTTAAATTAAGCCTGGTTTTTAAATTAAAATAATGTGCATCCACTGAATTGACATAATTTTAAAGTAAAGGAAGCATCTTCAATTAGCCTGTTTGTACAAAAAAATTAATTATTTATTAGAAGATTAAATATAAATATAAGTATCATTTTTGACCTGCATAATATTCTATAGATATATGGTTTGTAAAGTGATTAATAGCATGGGAAGTGTGTTCTTGTTAATGTTATCTGTTGAATTTTTACTGTTTATATGTGATCTTGCCCTAGATAAAGGAGTTGTTTTGTAAACATTTACTTTAATTTTACACCATTATTCAAATATTTCTTGAGAATGAAAGATGAATTAAAGAATTTTATCATTTTTGTCAACATTCACAATCTATTCATCAAGGCACTCATTTTTCTAAACATTTTACCTCAGTACCACAGTAGACGCTATAGTCACTTATCCGAGGTAGAAATAGACAATTCCTTAAATGTGCCTTCTCTCAGCTTTCCTGGTTAAAAAAGAAAAAAAAAAGAATAAAGAAAAAGAAAAATTATCACCATTTCTAAATAATTCTTTATTTGAAATCTTTCAAATCAAGTGATATAATTCTGTTCCTATAAACCTGTAAATTCCATATGAGCAAATAATAAGTAGAAGAGAGAACAAGTTATGATATAATTATGGATTGTGCATGCACATCACCTTGTAAAATCCACACACCTATTAATTTACAATTTAGTTAACTCTCTAAATCAGACATAGATACAGATATCTTTACTAATTAATTATTAGTTACTGGTTGTGTGTGGTAGCTCACGCCTGCAATCTCAGCACTCTTGGAGGCCCAAGGTAGGTGGATCAACTGAGCTCAGGAGTTCCACACCAGCCTGAGCAAGGGTGAGTGAGACTTGTCTCTATTATAATTAGAGAAAAGTAGAGGCGGCACCTGTGGCTCAGCGAGTAGGGCGCCAGCCCCATATGCCGAAGGTGGCGGGTTCAAACCCGGCCTCCGCCGAACTGCCGGGCGTTATGGCGAGGGCCTGTAGTTCCAGGTACTCGGGAGGCTGAGGCAAGAGAATCACCTAAGCCCAGGAGTTGGAGGTTGCTGTGAGCTGTGTGACGCCATGGCACTCTACCGAGGGCAAAAATGTGAGACTCTTTCTCTACAAAAAAAAAAAAAAAGAAAAAGTAGCCAGGTGCTATGGAAGGCACCTGTAGCTCCTGCTCTCAGGAGGCCAGGGCAGGAGAATTGCTTGATCCCAAGAGATTGGGGTCTCTGTGAGCTACAACACCACAGTACTTTACCCCTGGTGACAGAGTGAAATTGTGTCTCAAAAATAAAAAGTATTAATAATTACTAATTACTGAATCTGCGTGACTCTTGCAGCTAATCTCTGACAAAATTATTTATTTGTTTAAAAATCAATCCACCTAAAGATAGAGCTAGTAAATTTGAGGAGTATATCTAAGAGTTCAAGTATCTTTACTTTAATTGCTTCTAACTTCCTTTCATATTTTTGTAAACTTACCCTCCCCCAAGTTCCTGTTGAACTGTTAACTCCCAAGATCATGGTTTTAGGAAGCAAGGTCTTTTGGGAGGTGCAGCCTTCATGAATGAGATTATCGAAGTTACAAAGAGACCCAAGAGAGCTGGCTGATCCCTTCCACCATGCCTTGTGGGAACACAAGGAGAAGGCAGCATCTATGATTAATGGGCCAGCACTGGGCTCTGAGTACGCAGAAAACTGGATCTCAGTTATTGCCACATCTACAACTGTAAAAAACCAATTTTTATGTTTAAAAATCACACAGTTTATGATACTTTATTGCAGCATCTTGAAAAGGTTAAGGCACCACTTATATATGATATAGTAATACATATGTGCCTATTTATATGTTATTTAATATAGTATATTGATGTAATATATGGGTATATGTAGTATATGTAATACTAAGGAATATAAAACATTGGTCTAAACCTCCTTTCAAGCATTGATAATCCCCTAACAAAAAGCTCAACGCTCTTTTTTTTTTTTTTTTATTAAATCATAGCTGTGTACATTATTTAATGCAATAATGGAGTACAATATGCTGGTTTCATATACAATCTGAAATATTTTCATGAAACTGGTTAATATAGCATTCATGGCATTTTCTTCGTTATTGTGTTAATATTTAATATTTATATAATTTCTCAGAACACCAAGCCTTTTTTCCAACAAGAAATATCATTATCCTATTGTAGATGTCTAATATTTTTGCATATAGTTATTGCGAGAAACTTAGTATACCTCCAGAATATTAGAGATATCTATACCAGCATTCCTTCCAATCACAGAAAAAAAAATGTTAAAAAACACGTATCCAACTTAATTTCCTGTGCACAAATTTCCATTTCATTATCCATAGTAAGTGTGCTCCAATTACACTCAAACATTTCCAGTAAAATTATTTTATATAACAGAAAGCATACATGCTTTAGAGTTAGTATCACCTATGCTTTAATCCTCGGTCTCTCACTTATTGGCTAAGTGTTTCAGGAAGTTTATTTATCATTAAAAGACTCTTCATTATTTGTGTGGGAATAATAATATCCAAAATATAGGATTATAGTTATTAAAGTGAGATAAACCCTGGTACTATTCTTAGAGTTTACTTTTGCCTCTTTTCTTTTCCCCACCATTCACCAATAATGATAAAATTATTATCTTTCTGTACATACCAGTCATGAGTTTAAATACTATGCTGATTATATTGATAATAATGGAATTACATTTACTAACTTTGGTTGGCTCTCCTTGTCATTAGCTAATAAGGGCACTGCTTTTATTGAAGGTAACAGTTTGCCTTGTATCCTTTTCTCTGCATTGCATTAATCTACCTTTGATTAAAAAAGCTGTTTTCTTGTCTCAGCCTCCCAAGTAGCTGGTACTACAGGCGCCTGCCACAATGCCTGATTATTTTTTTGTTGCAGTTGTTTAGCTGCTGTTTAGCTGGACCGGGCCAGGTTCGAACCCGCCACCTTCAGTGTATGTGACTGGAGCTGTAACTAACATTTGAAAATAATATGTGATTCCAGTATCAGTGTTTGTAAATAAAATCTTATTAGAACACACATGCATTAAAAAAAAAAAGCTGTTCTCCCCTCAAAAGAAAACCACCACCACACTCATTATATAAAGCAGAAGAAAAATTAAATAAATTTGTGTTATTATCTGAACCTATTCTCACATCCTGGTAATACTATTTTAAATAAATGAAGTTTTAAATAAATTCCAAGTGTCTCAAAGGATAAGAAATTTAGATTGTTATGTATCATTTTAATTGTGCATTTATTATATATAGAATACATATATAACACATAGTACATACATATTCCATGTAACCTTTGCCCAATTTCCCCCAATAGGAACATGCTTTAAAACTATAGAATGATACCATAACCAGGATATTGACATGGATACAGTCAATGGTCAATAGTTCCATTACCTATTATGGAAATGATGTTGCCATCTCGTAGCCATACACACTTATTGCTCCTCTATTCCTGACATCTTGAAATTTAATATCCATTTGTTTATTATTATAATATCAAAAATATCATGTACATGCAAACATATAATGCATAACTGTTAGTTCTGGCTTTTATATTTAGAATAACTTCCTAAAGGATTCATCAAGGTCATTGTGTGTATTAGTAGTTGACTCATTTTGATTGCTGAAGATAATTCTATTATATATATTTATGTACATATAGTTTATTTAATGCCTCATCTGTTGAAGGACATATCTGTTGTTTCTGCTATGAATAATATTTCTGCGTAGGTTTTGTGTGTGAACATAAATTTTCATTTCTCTGGAGAAAATGCCAGAGTGTGCAACTGCTAGGTCGTACAGTTACTGCATATTTAGATTGATAACAAACTTTTAAACTGTTTTCCAGAATGGCTGTACTATTTATATTCTAATCAGCAATATATAACCTATTCATTTTTTCTAAGTCCTCATCGGCATTTGGTGTTATCACTATGTTTATTTTAGCCATTGTTATAATTGTTATCTCACTGTAATTTAATTTTCATTTTCTTGTATATAGTTATCTTACTGTAATTTATTTTCATTTTCTTAATGATGTTGAACATCTTTTCATGCAGTTATTTGTTTTATCACGTATATATCCAATTTGGTAAAATGTGTGTTTATAATTACCCGCCCCCTTTATCAATGGATCGCTTATTGTTTTAATATTCAATGAAGTTCTGACAATTAGGTTCATAAACTTGGGAACGTGGTCTTACATTTGCAGCATTGTACACATAGCTAGGTAAGGTTTCATAACCTCGGTATACCAGTGTCTCACAGCTGTGTCCACGTTGACGCGTGGCAGTTTCTTGCTGTTGCTGAGCGGTGATCAGGATGGTTATTGCATGTTTTTGTGTGCTTTCTCGGGAATGTCAGAGCTGGAATTAGAGCAACAGAAAAACATTGCATTTCTTGTTAAACATTTTAAGAGTGGAAGTGAAATCAAGGACATGTTCTCAGTTTATGGGGATAACACCACAGCAGTGTACAAGTGGATTAAATGTTTTTGAGGGTAGAGAAAACATCACTGATGAAAAGACATCATGACAGCCACTAACAGGCAGAAGTCATAAGAACATTGCAAAAAATCACCTAATGGTGAATTAAAATTGTCAGCAGACTGTGAGAAGCATTGCAGCCCAACTAAACACCAATAGAGAAACAGGAAAATCTTAATTGAAAATTTTGGTATGAGAAAGGCGCATGCAAATATGGTCCCTAAGGAGCTCCCTGATGAACAAAAAGCAAAAGGGAAGTTTGCCAAGACCTGGGGAGAGGCAAGATGATGTTATGGATCATGGTATCACTGGTGGTGAAATATAGGTGTACCAGTATGACCCTGAAACAGAGTGTCAAAGTGCAAGAGGAAGTCAGCCTGTTCACCACAACCAAAACGTTCTGTCCATTCAAATCAAACGTAAATACAATGTCGCTAACCTCTTTTTTTTTTTTACAGTTTTTGGCCAGGGCTGGGTTTGAACCCACCACCTCTGGCATATGGGGCTGGCGCCTTACTCCTTTGAGCCACAGGTAGAACATTGTTCATTGTGAAATTATACCAACTGTATGTACATTTAACAATTTCTTGTTTAGAAGTGCTGAAAGGCTGTGTGAAAAAGCTAGACAAAAACAACCCGTACTTTTTGCCAAGGACTTGTGGCTCTTGCATCTTGACAATGTCCTGGCTCACACAGCCCACCTACTCAGGAAGCTGAGGCAAGAGGAAATCTAAAGCCCAAGATATTGAGGTTGCTGTAAGCTACAATGCCATGGCACCCTTCCCGGGGTAACAGAGTGAGACTCTGTCTCAAAAAAAAAAAAGAAAAAAATAGTTGTTGTTGCAGTGATAACCTTCTGAGCACCAGAGAATTCAGATTCCTTTTATCATACTTTGCTAATATCGCCCAGGTTTGCTGTCTTCCCTCTGTGCTGCTTATGAGTGATGGTCTGTCTCTTGCATTTGACTTTTAAATAATGGTCATTCTGACAGAGGTAAGTTGGCATTTTATTACTCTGTATACTAATAATAGTTAAACTTAGAGACAAATCACAAACTCAATACCATTTTACAACAGCCACACCTAACTAAGGAGGTGAAAGATTTTTACAAGGAGAATTAAACAGCACTGATGAAAGAAATCATAGTTGACACAAACAAATGTCAAAACACTTCTTGCTTATGGATTGGAAGAATCAATATTGTTAGAAATGTCCTTACTGCCCCAAATTACTTACAAATTCAACTCATTTCTTATCAAAATACCAAAGTCATTTTGACCATTCTAGAAAAAAACAGTTTTAAATTCTGTTGGGAATCAGAAATACGCCCAAATAACCAAGACAATCTAAATCCAAAAGAACAAACCTGGAGGCCTTACATTACCTAAATTCAAATTATATGACAATGCTATAGTAAACAAAACAGTATGCAACAGTATAAAGGTAGATAACTATACCAATGCAACAGAACACAGAAATAAAACTGTATCCCTATCTGCAATGGATTTTCAGTAAAACAGACAAAAACTTACTCTGGGGATAGGATGCACTGCTCAATAAATGGTGCTAGGAAAACTGGATAGCCACATGCAGAAGAATGAAATTGGAACCCTCTCTCTCACCGTATACAATAATTAACTTAAAATGTATCAAAGTCTTAAATGTAAAACCCGAAGCCACAAAAATGCTGTAAGAAAATGTAAGAAAAACTGTTCTAAACATTATCTTTGGCAAAGAATTTATGGATAAGACCCCCAAAACAAGAACTTCAATAAGAAAAATAAATAAATAAATGAGACTTACTTAAACTCAAAAGTTTTTGGACAACAAAGGAAATGATCAATAGAGGCAACAGATACCTACAAAATGGGAGAAAACATTCACAAAGTACACATCTGACAAAGGGTTAATATCCAGACATCCTCAAAAATGAACATCAAATAACCCTATCAAAAAGTGGGCAAAAGACATACACAGATTTTTCTCAAAAGACTTAAAAGTGGCCAAGAAAGAGGTACATGAACTATAATCAACATCACTAATTTTCAAGGAAATAAGACTGCTTTCTCAAGGCTAATTACTCCGTTTACAATTTGGTTTACTTAACACATGTATTCACTGCATTTACTACACTGATTCTTCCATAGAAATAGAATACAAGTTGAAGACAAACTGACCTCATCATTTCAATCCTGTGTGCGCAAATGGTCAATGAAATGCTACAGATTGGATGAATTATGTCACATCCTGCAATGTTGCCAGAGCCTAAATTTATACCCAGATTTCTTAAATCAAGGTTGCATTTCAAATAGATATTTTCAAACTGCATAGACAATCAATAGTGAACAATGACAACAAAATAAAAAGGTAAAACTTGACATATTAAAATTCTTCCCACATACATGAAAATATATAAATTTAAGAAATATGTGCTCTTTTCTAAACAATAATATTTCAATTAATACAAAATGTATAATGCAAGGTATCTATAAAGCTAGTGTGCTCACGTACAATTTTAAAAATTGCACACAAACTTTAAGGACATCATGTATGTACATGGATAAGTAGTATGAAATAGTATATATCATATGATATATGGTCATTGTGATATTTTTCTTGTTAAAATAGACACATTAAATAATATGTTCAAAAGATGGTAAAAATAAAATGCAACTTCAAAAAAAGCAAAAGTGAAAACATATGTAATTCTTTCTACTCTTGAAAAATATAAAAGCAAATCCAGTTTTGATAATCATAAATGCATATACTTGCAAGATGCTCCTTCAAGTTTGTCTCACTCTGTTAAGTAGTTAAGGAGCTGCTGTAACTAATAAACCTTAATATTTCAATAATTTAATAAAATAAACATTTATTAATCCCTGCCATGGAATATGACTGGTAGTGGTGTATTCAAGCTGACAGAAACTCTACAGGCTTCAAGCTAGGGCTGTGCACATCTATCTTGACATTAACATCTAGTGGGCAATTGGGGAGAAAAAGGTTTTATAAGTCATTCTGAAATTGCTGGGCAAATTTAATCGCTAGTGACTAGAGATGGCTCTGTCATTAACTTCAAGAGAAATGGAGAAGTGAAGCTTAGCTCTGAGCTCAGAAGGAAAGTAGTATGAGTTTTGTTAACTTCTAAGTGTCTAAGTGTTCTCTGCCATATTTGGACAACATGTTTAGTGGCTATTAATAGTTTGATTCTATGACATTCATTTGTATTTAAATTGATTAAAAAAAAGAAATTTTGTCTCTAACTCACATCCAAGAAAAATTCAAATCTCTTGCTAATTAGCAATAAAATCATAAAAATTTTAAAGTCTCTAATGAATGTGAAAATAAAATAACCTATTATTTTCGCATAACTGAACTTCTTATTTAGAGACTGATGAAATAACTTACCAAGGAGGGGAAAAGGGGAGCTTATGTGTTTCTATAACCAGAAATGTTTTTGTACTTGGATGGTATATGGATTTAACACTGTAGTCTTAGACATTGTATGACACTTTACTTATACTAGAGATCAGAAAGCTGAAGCTTAAATGATAGCCCAACTACCAATTGATGGTGAAGAAACAAATGCAGTGTCCATAACTCTTCAATCTTGCTTTTCCTACGACTTCACAGTCTCACAACATGAAAGTCATGTTTGCTGTGAACTGTAGTGAATGCCAAAACACACATGCCAGATTGTACATTTTCACTGTAGCAAATAAAATGTAAAAGACCAATGAGTGCTACATTCAAGTTATTTTCCAACATAAATATATTTTATATTATTTTTAATTGCTCATTTAAAAATATTCCTGACACTAACTGAATACAAGAAAGACAGTCTATTGCACACAGCATAATTGAACACCTCACATACTGAACTCACACGTTCAACATTTTATAATCACTCATGCTCATTGTTAGTGTGAATAAAATGTCAGTGCATTAAGTGAACTTTCTCTGTTACAATTGGATGTTATATATAGTTTCTGCCAGGATTCATCGAACTTGAATATTTCTTAATGTGTTATTATTTTTCTTCTTAACTTTAGCTTAAAAAACCAGAATTGTCTTCTCACCATTCTATTTAATGGAGCACTATAAATTATAGTCATTTAGAAGGTTAAAATTCTGCAAATTATCATTGAGAGCAACAAATGAAAACTTTAGCAGAGAGGAAGAGGACCCATTATTAGTTTCTTACATTCGATGTATTTGTAAGATTGGAAGATAATATCAAAAGATTATTTACCGGCCACCTATTAATACAGACATTTAATAATTCAGCACACAGTTGATAAACATTTCAACCTACATAATAGGTCCCGGTGGCACCGAGGTTAATAAGAATGCTGCTCAGCCTGTTGACAGATCATAGTTCAGAAGGCAGACATAACTCTATTTTCATAAGACAGTATTATACTAGAGGCAGGGGTGTTATCCTGTGGAGATACAAAGCAGTGAGAAAATGCTTGATGAACTCAGGAGCACTTTGCAAATGGTATGACATTTAAAAAGGTCTTACAGTGTGAACAGAAGTTCAGCATAAGAAAGGAGAGGTGACACTTTTACAAATGAAATTATATGAAGATGTGGCACAAAGAAAAGAAAGCAATCTCTCCAAAGCAACCTGTAGGCAATATTAGATTACAGAGAAGCATGGAAGAAAAGTGCCTAGGTCCTAACGTCCAGAATGCATTTACAACGTTGGCTTATATTCCTCTATTAAGATATGAGTCACAAATGGCCGTACCCGCAAGAGTGGTGACACAAGCGTTTGATCCATGCAGTTGCACAGGGCCCCATGCTCAAAAAGACACCGTGCTTGTTTTAAATCCCTTCTTTGTGTCATCTTAAATTATATTTTATGTTTGAACAAAGGGCCCATGCTTTCATTTTGCACTGGGATTTGCAAATCATGTAGCTGGTTCTGCACCTAAAAGTGAAGGAGGCGGGGCAGCATACTCAAGCTATGGGCTATTAAGAAGTCATGCTTGCTTTTAATAGCTGTTTAGCAGGCTTTTCTATAGAAAGTTTAATGGAGCAGTTCTATAGCCCCAGTTAATCAGCAAGAGGCTATGTGACATGCTTACCATAATGAGCTAGTATCGACTCTGAGTGCAATGATGTTATTATTCCTATTTAAAACTGTATTTGGGTAACTTATAGATATAAATGTGGAATTTGAAAATATTGTCATGAGAGATGAATATGTTATTGGTTTGCTTTATATTTCATCAGAGTACCATTGGTTGTTGCTGTGTTTTCCCTGAGAGAACTGAATAAAAGAGATGCACCTAACAAAAATTAATAAGAATTTACTAATCCAGAGGCATTTTCTGTGGGAGAAACACTGTTACACAGCTTTACCAAAAGCAAAATAAGTTAAAACTTAACTTTTATTTGAAGAGACAACTAATTTCAATCCCCCCTCATAAAGAAATAAGAACATGGAGCTTATCTTAAGAAGTGTGACTTTAATAAATAATAAACAAATGGGAAAACTGTTACTCTGTGCTTACATTTGATGATATTGGAAAGAGATTATCCTTAATCAGCTTGATGAGCTAATCAGGAGGTTTACTTAAAAGCCAAACCCGAAAGTAAACATTTCAACAACAACACCACGACAAAAAAGAAGATAAAATAATTAAGAATACCAAACAAGCATACACAAGACTTCAGGTACAGAGTACCCTTGGTTGCTGCTGAAGGTTAGAGATTTAAAATAAATTTTAAAATAAGAAATTCAAGGAAAGAAATGTATGTGATTGGGTTTAGAAGTAGAGTTTATGAATTTAAGCTGATGGCTAGAAAAAGAAAGGAAGAGATAGAGGAGAAGAGGAGATAGGGAAAAGAAAAGAATGGATGTCAATACCTCTAGGTATTCTTAGTTTTTCAAAGATGTTCATCAGACTGCCATGCATTTTATAATTAAAACCTATTCTCATGCAATCATTTAGTTGTTGTCATTTCATACTAAACTTGCACCTCTCTGCACTCCAGGAAGAATATGGCATATATGTATGAAAATGGTCCATATGAAGTTGGAGTCACTTGTGCCAACCCCCCACTCCCCAAAAGAGCAAAGAGGCCAAGAATGGAGGGCCCTATTGCATACATGTCTACAGGAAGAACTATTACAAAGATCCTCTAAAGGGTTCTTAGGTGCATACACCTCTAATCAAAACTTTTGCTAAGGACCCTACATGAGACACAAGGGCAGCTAGTTGAACTCACAGGAACACTTGCTTGGTACACTGTCTCCACGAAGGAACGGACATCATTTCTCAGTATAAGCTCCTGTGAACAATATTCTCTCATCTCCAAACAACGTCCTCCTTTTGCCTATGAAAGCTTGCCCTAGCCTCAGCTTTCCTGAATATGTCTTATCTACCACAGATTTGCAAATTTCCTGTTGATTTCTGACTATCTCTCTTTGTTTGTTAGTAAGGTTGACATATACATACTGATATATAGTATATAGAGATGAAATACAAGCACTATATCACACTGATAAAATCATTTGCCTAGTTGAAAATTATTTACTCTGATCATTGATGGATTAATGTGCTACAAAAGGAAGCATGTGCTACAAAATAGAAACTGAGACAATGTATCCTACGTTTCTTTCCTCAAGGGTTTCTTTCCTCAAGTCTTGATAGCTCCCTGTAGTGTGGATTCAAAAATCTGCCCATCCATCACAGGCTTTGGGAATAATCTGTTAAAAGACCTTTATTTTATAAAAGCAAACTTAAATCCATTTTTTGGTACTGAACGGCATATTCAGATTTACAGAACTAGTCAAGGACTATGGCTAGTAGTGGAGCTAAAGGGACCTGATTCTTCTCTTTCAATTTAGGCCAATGTTCTGGAATGAAAGGAGATGAGGTTTTATGCAGGCAGGTTTTAGATCGTGAAGGGCCAAATGAGAAAAGATGAGCAGTTTAAATTTCTTCTAGGAATATGGAGAATAAAGAAATGAAAGTGTTTTGAATATGGGGTGTAATTTATATGTATTTATGTATAAAAAATCTCTCCAGTTTCTTTGGATAAGGAAATAAAGTGTGGAGGTAAAAGAGACTAATTGAAAGTTATTCCAATAGTCTGCATGAAAGATTATTGTTTTTAGGACTAGCTATAGAGTTAACTGGGCTGGGACTCCATTTGGAGAATTGATGTCAGGAGTATTTGTACAGGTATTAGATATCAAATATAAGAAAGGAGCCAAGTATGCATTCTAATTTTGAAGTAAAACCTCTCTGATGGTTTTGTTTTCTCGGTAAGGGTGAAGTTGTGGATTAGGAAGAAAGCAGGAAAAGATACAAAGAGCTAAATTAAAGTAGTTATACTTTTCATTCAACTTTTATATAAATTAGAATATGTCCACAATAAAGATAAGGGAAACCATAATTTGTTTTGAAAATATGGTTGAACAGGGGCAGTGCCTGTGGCTCAAAGGAGTAGGGCACCAGCCCCCAGTGTGCCAAAGGTGGCAGGTTCAAACCCAGCCCTGGCCAAAAACTGCAAAAAACAAAAAAAGAAAATATGGTTAAACACTGCTGTAATGCCATAAATGCATCTACAATTTTAACCACATGAAATGTAGAATGAATGCAAAGTATCTGGGTTAAGCCTGATGCAGAAGGTAGGCATTAGTGCCACTTTTTCATGGCACATGGAGCTGAGACCATCCATTCTGCCATGGTCTAAGGCAAAATGTGCGATCTGTATCAAGTGGTTGAGTAGAGAGATAAATGTGTAAGTCTGGAGTGCTGAGCAAAAGAGAGAATTGAAGTCTGACAATAGAAATGCAATAGATATAGAGACTGAAATATAGACACAGAATCAGGTACAGACAATGAGGGAATAACACACATAGAGACTGAGAGCTCTGGCATTCTCCCTGCCATGGCTTGGAAGAATGCACAACATCCATGGAGAGTGCTGTGGTGATGGCCTTTCATAAACAGGAGGTGGAAGCTGGAGACACTATCATTAAAATAAACTGCCTGATTTTAACAGGAATTACGTGATACAGGAATCTCATGCCCAGTCTATGCTGTTACTGTCTGAAAAAAGACTTATCAAAGTTCTTATAAGGAGCAGAAAAGCTGCCACAATTGTCAGAATGCACTGATCTATGGAAATTATTAGAACAATTAAATACATAATTAATTCTTTGAGGTGTTTCCATACTACTTTCCATGGAGGTTGTACTACTTTGCAATCCCACCCACAGTATACGAGTATTTGTTTCTCTTCGCATTCTCTCTAGCATCTGTTGCTTTGGGATTTGATAAGTGCATTCTCACTAGAATTATGTTATATTTCAATGTGATTTTGATTTACATTTCCCTGATGATTAGAGATATTGAGCCTTTCCCATGAGCTTGTCATACAGTGATCTTTTCCTGCTGATTGGGTTGAGTTCTTTGTAGATTCTGGTAACCAGTGCTTTATTTGATGTATAGCACACAAATATTTTCTCCCATTCTGTAGCTTGTCTTCTTGCTCTATTACTGTGTCCTTGGCTGTGCAGTATTTTTTTAATTTGATCAGATTCCATTGTTCATTATTGGGGTTTCTTCTTCATAAATTCCTTGCTTCGGCTAATATCTACCATTTGATTCACCAATCCCATTACCAGGTATTTACCCAAAGGGGAAAAAAAAGTCATTTTACCATAAAGACACTTGAACTTAAATGTTAATAGCAGAACAATTGCAAAGATTTGGAAACAACCTGAGTATCAATACATGGATCAATCCATGATCCAAAACCATCAATACATGGCTGGATTCCTAAATGTGATATATGGACATCACAGAATACTACTCAGCCACACACGCACACAAATGATGACTTAGCATGTTTAATGATCACCTTGATGGAACTGGGCACTGCTCTTCTAAATGAAGTATCTCAAGAATGGAAAAACACTCACCACATATGTTCAATACTTAATTGGAACTAGTTGGCCAACACTTATTTACACATATGGAAGCAAGATTCCATGACATTCAAGTAAGCGGGAGGGAGGAGGTGGGTATGGGTAAACGGGTATCTAACAAGTGTAATATACCCTTTCTGGGTGAAGGGAACACACTTACAACTTTGAGTTAAAATATACAAAAGTAAACTATATAACCAAAATTTGTGCACCCCCATAGTTTTCTGAACTTTAACAAAGTAAGTAATGTTATATATAATAAGAAGCCTTAATAAATTTAACTCTTTTTTTTTTTTTTTTTGAGACAGAGACTCAAGCTATCACCCCAGGTAGAGTGCCATGGTGTCACAGCTCACAGCAACCTCCAATTCCTGGGCTCAAGCGAGTCTCCTGCCTCTGCCTCCCAAGTAGCTGGGACTACAGGAGCCCGCCACAACACTCGGCCATTTTTTGGTTGCAGCCGTCATTGTTTGGCAGGCCCAGGCTGGATTTGAACCTGCCAGCTCAGGTGTACGTGGCTGGCGCCTTAGCTGATTGAGCCACAGGCACCGAGCCAAATTTAACTCTTATTTAAAAAAATATATGTAATTAATCTCTGAAAACCAAACAGATGACAATATTGATAAGGTCTTACCTGACAAGCATAACCGTAAAAGATATAGATCTGGTAAGCAGTGGTTTGATTTGGCTTACCAAAATAAAGTGTTGGGGAATTATTCTTTTTACTCAATTTTGAGACATAATTTATTGATAATCTAAATGTTCCTTAAGTAAAAGTGTATCTGGGTACAAAAATACGGTTAGATAGAAAGTATAAGTTCTAATATTTACACATTAGGATAATTATGGTTATCAATCATTTGTAGTATATTTCAAAATAGCTTAGAAGACTGAATGTTCTCAACACACATGATAAATGTTTAAGGTGATGGATATCCCAATTACACTGATTTGATCATTACACATTGTATGCACCCCCAAAATATGTACAATTATTGTGTATCAATAAAATACACTTGATGGAAGACCCTATGATAACAACACATCTATACAATTTATCTTCCTACTATGCTTCTGAACAAGACAAATAGTGATGTACTTAGAGTCAGTAGCTATTCATCCTGTTAGGAAGCAAGACTCCATGGAATTCAAGTAAGTGGGAGGGAGGAGGAGGGTATGGAATAATCCTTCCATCATTACTGAACTGTTTCTGAACTAATTCTGAACTAATTCTTGGGAAGATACATTCAACTGTGATTTTTCACTTAGTGTAATGGCTTATGAAATTTAAGTTGAAAATGGCATTTTTAATCCATTCTACATCACAATGCATCCCAGTGGGATAATAAAAGTCATGTTCACATTGTTTCTCAAATTCTTGAGTTTTAGTTAACATATAAATATATGTATCTTACCCTCTCATTAGCTCCCTGAATCAAAGTGTGTCATTAGGGGAGATATAGAAAACGAAAGTTTCTGTATTTCCCATTTTTCATAAAAGGTAAAAATCAAAATTAAGATAGAATCTGTGGTAAAGCCAAAGATATAACAAAGGTATAAGTAATGTGATGAATTCACAGAAGGTGAAAGAGTTGTAGTGTACAGACGAATCAAATCAATGATCCCACTAAAGACACGGTGCTTTGTTCCACACATGTAATTTGCTTTTGCAATAGAATGTTAGCAAATGACAGAAGCTGAGGCTGGAAAAGCAATTGCACTCTAGAACTTTCTGTCTAGCCCATTTTGTCCTTCTATATGGCCATCAGAATATGCCCCTGGTAGTCTTCTGGAGAATAAAATATGTGAGTCAGAACTGTTGGAGGCTGAGTTATCCCACAAGCAGATATTCTATTCCAATCTGCTCTGTGATCACAAAAATGTGAATAATGTTATCACCGAGAAGTTAAGCCTGTACCAGGTCAGAAAAACCAATCAATGGAACTTAGAGTTATAAGAAATGATTGAGTTATTATAATAATATTATATTAGTAGACTGAATGTATGTGATTCATATTAATATATCTATAGCAATCGTGATCTTATGATTTGAAAACAAATTACATAAAGCTTAAGCAAGAAGTTTATTTAATTTCAGCTATCAATTCATATGTTGTCTCCTTGTTTAGGAAATCAAACACAAATTAAATTTGGGCCAATTATTTTACAGCTATTGATTTGGAAATTCCTTTGTCTTTCTCTCTGTCTCTGTCTCTCTCTCTTGCTTTTCCTCTACCCTCCACAAACTACTCAAACAGGAGTTTCTTCCATCTATTGAGAGAACCATTTATCTTCTCCAGTTTGCTTCTGACTTTAGAATTCATTTTAATTTTCAGGGATATGGATCATTGCACTTCACAGAGAATTCCACGTGTGTCCACCAAACAGTGATTTTATTCTGGGAAGAAAAAGAAAAAGCAGCCTTTATTCCATGGAATTCTGTGAGAGTCCATAAAAATAAATGTCGTATTTACTTAGTAAATATTTCTGGAGATACAGTGATATGTATATATTTATATATTCCCTCATAGTTAAAAAATAAGTTGCTGAAAATGGAATTTTTTTCATTCAGAAAAAAAAAAGCAAACCGAGCTGCTTCTCGCCTTCCAGGTAGTGATTTTGTGTGTCATGAACAACATAAAAACTTGCACTGCTTAAGGAATAGGCTGATTTGGTATGTTACCAGTCAATGCTCTGCTCAAGATAGAAGTAAAATGATTTTTAACTTTAAACAATTATTACTTCTATGCTACAATATTTCCAGCAACACACACACTTCTGCTTCAAGGGGGGGAAAGGTATATTTAGATGTGTTGTGCTAACCATTTGGTAAGTTACCTCCAAGATTCTATTTTACCATTTGAAAATATTCAATATTAAGTTGAAGTTGATATTATTTACAACTATTTGACCTTACAATTGTAAAAAAAAAGAAGTTACATTCCACATAATATCTAAAGGCAGAAGCAAATTGCATAAACAGAGCCCTTAAACTGGGATTGAAGCAATCAAACAAGGAAACACAACATGCTTAATACTGGCCATGTTAATAAATGATTGTATCCACTACCACATTTCTGTCTTGCAGGAATAAAGTTTTCGGCTACACCAGGAGGTAGAATAACTATCAGTATTGGCTTACCATAAGTGGATGATGAGTGGTTACCATAAGTGGCAGATGTTTCTTGAGACCCTTTAAAGAAATTCATATTGCAGGACCTAGTCACCTACTCAGATAATTATTCTCGATATATTTAAAAATGCTCAGTATATGTGCCTACATATTATACACATACATATATAGGAATGGTATATGCACTTTTAAAAATATTTTTTCATACACATTTATATTTGGTGTGTTTGTGGTAATTAACATTAAAATTTAGGCTGTAAGTTAAATAAAGATTATGACAGTACCATAAAAAATACATTAAATGGAGGGGTGGATATGCTCCAAAGAAAGTGGATTTAGAACTATATGTAACAACTCTTAACAGTTTAACAGGCTTTCTTTCAAAATTTTAAATTGAAAATGAATATATTTTTACTTATATAGATTACTATTTAATTATAGTATGAAGACATCTACCAGCAGTATATTTACAATAAATACAGTTTTTACTTATGACCAAAAACACATGTTAGGGTTGGAAAGCCAGGAAGTGCTCTTTATTTGCCAGGAACAATCTGGCTTTGCAGCTGTTCAGCAGTTACTGAGAGCATACCTACAATGGAGAGACTTCTCACCCTGGAAGTCCAAGGTTTTCCATAGCAGCATTCGGGACATCGATTACCCTTTATTATCATCTGAAAGTTTGTGTCCCTCCAAAATTCATGTGTTGAAATTGTAACCCCAAGGTAATAGTTTTCAAAGGCAATTAGGACATGAGGACAAAGTCCTTGTCAATAGGATTAGTAACTTTACAAAAAAAATGCCCCAGAGAACTTTGTCATCCCTCCTGTCATGTATGGACATAGTGAGAATGTGGCCTTCTGTGTGTGAAGAATCAGGCTCTAACCGGACACCAAATGTGCCAGCACTTTGATCTTGGACCTCACAGACTCTAGATGTGTGAGAAATAAATGTTTGTTGTTTACAAGACACTTAAACTATGATAGCTTGATATAGTGCCCAAACAAACTATGACATTAGTCCTCTCCTATAGACAATAGTCTGTATGTCAAAAATAATCATTAAATCTCTTTTAACAGCCAGTAATGTAAGGAAAAAGAACCTGCACAGAATCTCTTCCAGGAAGAGACCTAGAAGAGACCATTTGCTTTCAAATAAGTATTGACAGCAGGGCTAGTGACGGCATCCATTTATAAATGAAAGTTATGCCGGTTTTGATGTTTATACCAGCAGGTTGATTATCCTATGGAAAATTATTTCTAGATGCTATTCTTTGTATTTAGTATCCAAGTCTTAGTCACAGTTTGCCTCAGAGATTCAGTGTGCTATCTAGAGTTTTTTTTCAATTTTTTTTATTTTTAATGGTTATGGGTACATGATTATATATTCATATTTTTTTAATGCAGTACATGTATTGTCTTGATACAGGCATACAACATATGATAATCAACTACCCTACTACATAGCTAATTGAAATTACTTCAGTTTGTTGTTATTAGCACCAAGAGGCCATTACTGGTTTAATGTAAGATGAGTCTACCGAAATACAAGCTGGGAGATGTAAATATATAAAGAAATAAATGCAAGTCTATCACATTTTTTAATACAAAACCATTAATGCTAGTTGTCTTAAAGACATTTATTTTTTAAAAGGATTATACATATATACGTGTGTGTGTGTGTATTTCTAAAATATACTACTGGTAGCAGTACCCTAAAATTGAAAGAAAAAGCATAAAACCCAACCCAGGAATGGATTAACAAGCTGTAGTACTATTCAGTCATTCATAAAGATGGAGACTTTACATCTTTACAACTGGATTGAGTTGAACACATTCTTCTTAATAAAGCATCACAAGAATAGAAAAGCAAGAATCTGATGTACTCAATTCTATTCTGAAGGCAGTAGATAATCTAATATAAGGTGGGGAGTAGGGGAATGAGCAAGTGGGGAGAAGGAAAGAAGGAGGGGGGGTTTTACAGTGTATGGCACACGTCTTGGGGATGGAACACAATTATAAGAGGGACTTAACCTGACACATGCAATCAGTGTAACCTAACCCTCTATACCTTCAATTAATCTTAAGCAATAAAGAAGGCATCAAACCAGTGAATATTCACAAAGATTAAAAGTATCCTCATGTCAATTCAGCTCGGATTTTGATGACAAATGAGTTTGGGTTGGTTTGGGTTTTTCCTACTAAATTAGCAGTGAAAGACTTTCACTTTATAGATTTTCATGCATTTAAGGTTTTTTTGAATTGTAAACATATTCTTTTTTTTTTTTTAATTATTTTTTATTGAGTCATAACTGTGTACAATGATTCAAGCTTGGAGTACAGTGTGCGGGCTTCCCATACAATCGGAGGTATTTTTATCCACCTGATTAATGTAACATTCATGATATTTTCTCATTTACTATGTGAAAAGTTCTGTCCTTAAAAGCTGATGTCTTGCCCTAGATTTACAGCCCCCACCACCCTGTCCAACCTTCTTCACTCCTTCCCCACCCAAGAAGTGTGACCGAAGGAGACTCAGGGACTCTTGAGCTCGTTGGTCCCCACTATCCCACTGGATCTGAATAAGAGATGGATAGGAACAGAAGGAATACAGCACCCACAGTGAAGGAGAAAGGCAGATCAGGTCCGGAATGAAAACTTTCTGAGTGCCTGACAGGCCATTCATATTTATTACCATGGCTTATCACAGTTATCCCAGAGGATACAGAATAGAGTCAGAGAAAAGGAAGCTTTAAACAGACATTCACATAATAGGCCATGCAGATGTGCAGCCTGCTGACCAGGCACAATATTCCGGCAGGCAGGTCTGGGAGCAGGACAAAACTGGCATTATTTAACCAAGGATCGAATAGTGTGTTACATGGGAGTAAAGCGTGCCTGGGGAGAAGACAGGCTTTGTTCAGACAGATCCATTTTGTTCACTACCCACTCAGCCTGCCACCAGATTCAATAGAATTTTTACTAAATACAACATTCACCCCATTTTCTATATGTTATAGTTTCATTCAATACAAACAAGCCTGCTTTGGGATTCTAGGTTAACACACAACCAACCAGGTCTCCCAGTTCTTTTAAAAGACAGAGAGTGAATTTGGAATGTCAAATTTCTAAGACTTGATTGCCACCCATAAGATAGAAAAATCCCACTCAGTACTTGAATTTTTAAATATCCATATATATATATATATATATATCATCACTCAACTATCAAGAAAGAATAAAGATCAAAAACACTCATGCAACACGTAAAGGGCAAGAGAGAAAATTGGTGCGTTTCCAGCCCGGCATGTCATGATGGATGTGTAACAGATGAGCATGAACAAAAAAAGCTTTGACCAAAAAAAAAAAAAAAATTCTTAAAAATCACTGACTTGGCAGGGCACGGTGGCTCACGCCTGTAATCTTAGCACTCTGACAGGCTGAGGTGGGCAGATTGCTTGAGCTCAGGGGTTCAAGACCAGTCTGAGCAAAAGCAAGACCCCCATCTCTACTAAAAATAGAAAAACTGAGGCAAGAAGATCATTTGCGCAATAGGAGTTTGAACTTGCTGTGATCTATGACACTATGGCACTCTACTCAGGGCCACAGAGTGCGACTCTATCTCAAAAAAAAAAAAAAAAAAAGCAAAAAACAAATGATATTTGTTTCATTGTTTCCATGATTTAATTGTGTTTTGATGTACACAAGTTATACAACGATAATGCTATTGAAGAAATGTCAAATTTATAATAAAAAGCGTAATTTTCTTATCTTTTTTTAAAGTTAAAAGGAAGTTTAGCTCCCTTTTAAGTAAAAGGACTTTCTTTTTCAGGTTAACTTTGTACCTTTTACTTTAAGTAAAAAAAAAAAAATTAATGGAAGGAGCCTGGCTCCATTGAACCAAAATCAAATAAATAGACATATACTTTTAAATTGCTTTAGGGACGATGAGCTCTCATTTCCCCTATGCCTTTTAAATCCTACAAGATTTACTTAATCTTTCCAACCAATGCCCAGTACTAAACAAGCCATTCCTGGGTCTGACTCCAGTTAGATTCACATGGATGGAGACAGTAACTGTGTCCCAGGTAGTGGTGATCAGGACTAAGTCCAACAGCACCGATCAGGTAGCATAAAGAGGATGTGGCCCTGTAAATGGAAGGGCAAAGGAGAATGAAATTTTTAATAGAGCGGCTCTCTTAGGGTTTTGTCTGGAAGACTCACGTCGCACTTGACATTTGTTGCCATTTTGCCTTTTCATTTTGAACATGGAGCCAGACTTTTTCTCTGTGTTGAAAGGAAGAGAAGGGGTGACCTCAAAAAATGTCAGAATTATTACTAATGGCAACCTTTAAGCTTGGATAGGTGGGCATCAGTGTTTTATCAATCTGCTTAAATGCAGACTGCAGAGTAGGGATGTGAAACAATAATGAGAAGCTATTTAAATTTTGGAAGAGGCGAAATATGTGAGTTGAAAGATGTGGCTTCTTTTCAAATGCAGCCCACGTGGTGCAGTAGCAGGTGCTCTAAGGAACGAGTGCAGCATCTGGGCAGACCTAAAGGTGATCTTACCTTGCCCTCTTCTTGCTTGTAGGCTCAGGTAGGGTCCATAGTTCCTCTGAGTTTCACCTTTCTCATCTGGAAAATGAAATCATATCACCTACCTCATGGGGCTGTTGAAAAGATTAATGAATTGGTGTATGCAAAGTGCCAAGCTCCATAGAGGCCAGTGTCTCTTTTCCTCCCCTGCTTCAAGTTTGTTTTAATGTTACAAATATTTTACACTAACAGGTGATCAAGAACTTGACCCAAAGCCTCTTTTGAGTGACTAGACCTCACAGAGAAAGTCTGTAGTTCATGGGAGAGGACTACTTCTTCCTTCTGAATAAGTTTCTAGCAGATACTGGAGAGGTATTAACAGGTACTTGGGATATTCAGTACTTCCCCATGTTTTCTTGCCTTTAGATTTGAAATCAGTAGTATACAAAGTGATCAGGTAAATTTCTTTGTCTAATGCAATGTATTCTGAGTCCAGCTGCTTGTCCTTGAGTTTAAGCAGTGACCAGGAGCAGTTATCCAAGATGAGTTGGTGTTCTTGTGCATGGTTTACAGCCAAGAGTCAGGCAGCCTCCTATCCATAATCTAGATACTTCCACTGAGACAAATTTGCCTCTATGAGGACAGTGGAGCTTCTGCAACTGGCCACCTGTCTAGCCTCTCTTCAAGATAGGTAGAAGGCCTTATGCTGAATACTTAACACAAGGCCCTACCTGGGCAAGATAAGAAGATTTGCCACACATGACAACTAGTCATTGGTAGTGGCTGCCTAGACAGCTGTGTATAGAATGCCAAGTCCTCTTCTGGACTCAGTATAAACATGTGCCTTTGTTAGTGAGGACGGCTGCTGTGGGTACAGGGGAGGGGTATGGAGATCCACACAACAGAGTTGGAAACCTCATTCTCTTGGAATCCTCAGGGTTCTGCTTTAGTTCCATAAGGAGATTGGTCATTATTCAAGGCATGGCTTTATCCATACATTGTGACATAACTGAGCAATTCCCTGAGCTGGGTGGCAACATCACAAACCCAAAATCCAAAGACAAGCCCCATTTCTGGTCAATGCAGCAAGACTTTCCAAACCCACTAATAATTTTGAATGTCACTAGTGATATACATATTGGAATACTACCTAGTTTCTCACAACCTGATGATTTGGGGGATCTGAGGGCTTTTCCAACATTATGTGAAGTCACTGAAAGCAAAGACCAGCTCCGGTGCATCCAGCAACACTTCCGGCAGCTTCGCTCTGGTAGACACACACTGGAATACAAGAGAAAACACAACGCACTATTACTGATGAAGAAAGCCCAGACTCGGAGATACATTTAGACTATTTAAGCCAAAATCCCACCTGTCTTCTACCCATCTGCCTGGGCTACTGATCTTCTGCCAGGTGCATGTATTCATGATCAGTCAAATGCGTCCCATGGAGAATTTAATGAAAGAAATCCACAGAAGGGCCCCATCTGCCCATCTGTTTTCTCTCCTCTTTGTCAAGAGAAGAAACAAGAGGGCACATCTGTGCAATGAACACCAGGAGTTAAATAAACTCATCACCAAAACCAACACCTTCCCATTGACTCTGGGCTTGCAGTATTAGCACAAGTGAGCTACAGTTTGCATTAAACAAGGATTGATGAGATCCCAAGTCGTCAGAATCATGAAGAAAAGACGAAAGACTCTATTATTATGGCCATTCTGAGTATACACTAAGTCCACCAGAATTTTCTGATCATGATTCCACTGGGCTATTATATAACTGAATAAGTGAAGTGACTTTTTATTCTTTTTCTCATGGCTCATCTAAAACCGTACAGTACTAGGCCACCTAGGAAAACACCCACTTGATACCCATGTTGGGAAGTAGGCAGTTGACTTCACCTTAGTAGCATCTTGGGACATAAAGGTCTGTGTCCTCTGAACATTGTAGTTTCTTTCCCCTTTCTCTCTCTTGGTATTTCTCCAAATCATCCTGAGCTGCCCAAAACACAGTTTAAAAATTACTGCTCTGACAAAACTGATACATGATGATCAAGTATTTTAGCAGTTGGCAGAGGTCTAGCAAGACATAAGGCTTGCAATTACTAACTTGGTATTAACCAAAGTTAATATGAATAAGATTGCTTAAGCAACCTAGCCCTGGGACTGACTTCACTGTAGAGTCGTCTCCCAGGTGGAAGCATGGGGAGGCTGTCAAGCACTCTGGGAGGGTTGTAATGAAACTCTCCCTAAAGATCATGGTGAATATAACTGTATCACCTGGGAGAATGAGCTCTTTTCCATCAAACCCTCACCATCAATCTTCAAAGTGCTGGTGGCATTTTCTAGTGGAAGCCAAAGCTCCCATTAGCCAAGAGCACTGAGCAACAGAACTCAAGGACATGAGCAAGTCGGCCAAGAACAGATTTATCTACTGGCCTGTTCTTTCCTCGAACTGCGAGATCTAGTAACTTCCAAATTACAGAGCCAGAAAGCCAGTCCCCAAACCCTTGCACATTAATTCCTGAAGGTCCCCAGCTACTCAATTGCCTGCTATGCACACACAATTTTCCTATTTTGCAGCCCCAGACACTTTATGTATTGTTCACCTTGGACCAGAAAAAGCAGATAGGGTTTACGTGATAGCCCCTGGAGGGCACCCATTGTCAGGGAGGCCCTCACACCCTCAGTGTCCCCCTCCTACAGTCACAGCCTGTGCTCTTCAGGCACATTGGTTTCTAACAAATTCAACATGACAGCACTGGGAAAACATCCTCATTTGGTCACTACTAATGAGAAATCAGTATTCATGCAATTTAGAAGGAAGCTATACCAGAAGGATTCTATCAGAATTATAGCACACAATCACAAGTGCCTTTCCCAAACCCTTTATAATCCATCCCAATAACATCAGCAGATAAACTGAATGGCCCATATATTCTAGTCTAATGGGATATATATGTTCCTATAAATCATGTGATAAAAACCACAGAGCTTATGGGGAAAATAGGTCAGGGAAACAAAACCCCAAAACTTCATCAGTAACACAGAAGAAAGTAGGAAGCTATAAAAATGGTGTCACCATTTTAAACATATCAGGTGATTAAAAATATATATATATGCTACACCAAATATGGTGTTGTGCCCTGAAAAAAGAGCTGCAGTTTGCCTGTGAAAGTGCACAGGAGAAGGCTTGCAGCTTGAGAGTTGTTGTGAAAAGATGGAAGAAAAGTCCCAAACGTGATGGAAAATTGCAACTCCAGATGTGTATGGGCATGGCTTAAAATGCTTGTGGTGAACTGAGGCAGCTGGCAGATTTTTGAGGTGCATACATGTGTGCATCCTGTGAAATCACACTTTCGGTCCAGCTTGGTGCCATTTTTTGTGTTCACCTCTTGTTTCTTATAGTCTAAATCAGCAGTCCCCAATCTCTTTGGCACCAGGGACTGGTTTCATGGAAGACTATTTTTCCAGGGACCAAAGGGTGTGGGAACAGATCATTTTGATATGAGTCTGCAAGCAATTGATTTGTTATGGTCTCTGTGCAGTCAGACCACTCTGCTAAGGATAAGCTGTATTTGCAGCTGCTCCCCAGTGCTGTCTTCCTGGCCTCAGCTCCACCTAAGATCGTCAGGCATTAGATTTACGTAAGAAGCATGCAACCTAGATCCCTCACATGCATGCCATAGTTTACAGTAGGGTCTGTGTGCCTAAGAGAATCTAATGTCACTGCTGATATGACAGGAAGAGAAGCTTAGACAGTGATGTGAGCAATGGGGAACAGCTATAAATACAGATGATGCTTTGCTCATTCACCTGCCACTTGCTTCTTGCTATGTGACCCAGTCCGTGGTCAGAGGGTTGAGGACTGCAAATCTAAATCATGTGTAAGCAAATGTGAAATTTACATTGTGTTCACATTGTTCCCTAATAGTTCCCTGAATGTTACGTTCACATTATTCCCATCAATCATTCTGGGATAAATTCACATTTTCAAAGCAAGCATTCTAGCAGAACTGATTACACTTGGACACATACCTTCAAAAATGTCTTCAAACACCATAGACAGAAAAAAATCAGATCAGCTTTCTCAAGCACCCTCATCCTTTACCCCCAAATGGCCCTCGTCACATTAATCTTTTATTCTACCCTTACAGCTTTTCAGCCCCCACAGCTCTTTGCTCTATGCCCTTCTAAGGCCAAGGAGCAAACCCATCTGGGAGATGCTTACCAACAGTAAACTCTAGGTCTTTGGGATTGAAAACTGGATTTGGTTGTCCTCTTTGCACATGCATTTAAATAGCTGGCTATGAAGGTGGTAAAAAGACAACTTCTTCAAACTTTCAAGAGATTTCAAACATTGTTTGTCCCAGGCATACAAAATGCAGCTTCCCTAGTAACCTTGTGGTTCCCCTAGCATTGTCTGTTTCTTCTTTTATGGTGCTGAATTGCATATGGAATGTCCCACTTAATATTTCAATCCCTGTAAGCAACACAGAAAAAGCAGAGTATTTGGGACTTTAAGGAATGGCAGAGATTATCAGGTTATTCAATGGGAGGGCCAAATGTGTCCAGATACAATGCTGGCCACAGCTATGGCCCCAAAGGCATCATGAAAGAATGAGAGAGCACAGCCCTGGCATTGGGGAACCAGATGAGCTGTAACAGGTCCCAGGGTAGGATTGATTGGATTAATTTCATGTGTTCCTTGGGCTTCAGCCTTCTTGCATCTTGATCCTCCTTTCCTTCCCTGGAATAGAGCTAATACCCCAGCTTCTTCTTTGCTGGCCCTATGTACTCTGCTGTGGGCCCCACAGCACATAAAGTACCTCTCTCCCTAGCCTCCCCAGGAACCATTATAGGTCTCATTCCATCCACCATCATGTCATTGTCTTTGTCAAACTCCATTTTCACAAGTAATTTGCTGGTAAAACCCTGTTCCTTTTACTCACTATAAACTCAAATCCCTTTCTCTTCTATTCCACCCCAAACTACATCTGCTTTGGTGGACGAACAGGTAGGTCACAGAAAAGGGTACTTCTCTGGGTCACAATCCCACAAGGAGTTTTATATTTCAGTATGCACCATTTTCAAAATATTGTGAGAATTCCCGGTATTATTTGAAAAGGATCAACTTAGTTACTTCCTTGTATAAGAAATGATATATTCATGCACTCCAAATAGTATACCTATAATACTATTTTGTAATTTCTGATTATATTAGGATATTAGCACATTTATTGCAATTAACTATAGCTTTATTTTATTAGTAGTTTGGAATTTGATTAATGTCTTATGGTTAGGAATGATTTTAGTATAAAATCCTGGGTAGCTTTGAATCAGCAGCCTAATGTTCATATTCTAAAATAACTTTAAGTCTACAGCCATACCACCCCGTATGCCTGCAATCTCATCTAAAATAACTTTAAATGAATGAACTCATAAAGAAAGCAGATTCATCTCAATGTGTATGAAAGAGCTGGCATGGACACTCCCTTCATTTATTCTTTAGTGTCACTTGTAAACAAATTGACTCTCTTGATACCCATATGGTGCATTTAGGGTTCCAATTGTTTCCTTGCATTATTAAGCTGTGCTTATCCTAACTAAATTTCTACATTCACCATGTTACATTTACTACAATCTGTTTGATCGGAAGTTTAGTTTGGCTATCGAGACTGATTGCCAAAAAGTGAATTTGCCATCAGGAATCCAATTACAAAAGCAATTTTAATAAAACTAGACAGCTGCCCCCTTTGTATTTTAAGACAGTAAAAATATGATTTAGCTTCTCATTTATATGGCAGATCCAATGCATCATGGATAATATAGCTATCTAGTAGAAGAAATCTCCCATGTAGGTAGCAGGGTACAAACCAGTCTGCAGTTCTAAAATTATTTTTAAAAAGAGTAGTAATTTGCAATATATATATATATATATATATATATATATATATATACATATATGATATGGAATCAATGAATGAAATCATAATAATGTCACATAGGAGATCATGATTCTTTGCAAGGAAACAAAGTAAAAATTAAAATACTTTAAAACTTAAAATTAAAGAGATAATTGAAAACTGGTTTATTTAAAAGATCAGATATATTAAAAACCTGAAATAAAGGGTGCAAGTGAAAAGTAACTTATAACATTTGCAAGGCAAAAGAAGGTAAATATTGAACACGTACTACAGTATGGGAGTTTCCCTACCTTTATACACAAGGGTGCTGAAAATCAGGAAAAATCCTTAGTTCTTAAAAAAAAAAATCCATTTGAGAGTTTTTAAAGGTCACTGAAAATCATTTTGGAATTGGAGAAAATAATATTGAATGATTTATAGCTTTTAGGAGAGATAGGATACAAGTCAATGACTTGAAGAAATGGAAAGAATAAAAACTCAAGAAAGAACACAGGGGCTGAAAAAAAATAAGAATATTCCATGGAGAAGTTAGATAATACAAGTGCAGCTTTGGGGCTCAGCTCGGGAAGAAAGGCTATAGTTGGCTTTCAGGTTATCTTTTCATAAATACTAAAAGGAGCTGAAAAATAGTTTTCTTGTCTATCCGGCAATGGAGAAGTGATAACACCCAGGTTTAAGCTTGTCTGTATGTGTGTGTCTGTGTACGCACACATGCATACACGTGGGTGTGTACATGTACGGACATGCACGTACGTGCCCCTGCATACGTGTACTTATTTACGTATTTAAACAAAGACTCCACACACTTCAATCCTTTGTGTCATCTATCTCAGATGTTATGAAAGAGGTAAAGAAAAAGTAATTACCAAGCCTCTATTCTTTGTATTCACACCTCAGTGGTTGACAACATGATTTTTAGCGTCACACACATCTCGGTCCACATACTGATGTGCCACTTCCACACTGTGTCACCTCAGGCAGTTTAGTCCTCTCATGGCTCAATTTCTTTTTTACAAAATGAGAACAGTAGTAACTTTTTCATAAGATTGTTTTGAGGATTGGATGAAATCGGCTATAAAGCCCTAAACATGGTGCCTAGCACAGTTATAATCAATTGACTGCAGTCACTGTAATCATTATTTTTATTGGTAAGTATACCAGCAGTTAAATCAAAATAATGAATTAATAATTAATAATAAATTATTTTGATTTAATTCCTGGTATACTTATCAATAAAATAATAAAGTTCAGCCAGAAAGTCCAGCCAGGAAATGGAAAGAAGGAGGGGAGAACAGAACATTAGCCGACCGATGTCTATACTAACTTAGAGACTTATGCAATGGGCAACCGCAGTCGCCTGGGTGTAGCCCCGACAGCCCTGCCTGCCCTTTTCTCAGCAAGCCTATGACCACATAGTCACCTCGGGCAGGAAACCCTTCCAGGACAGAAGTGGTGAGGTTCCACAATAAATTTCACACTAAAGTGCACTGCCCAGTAGTAGGAAGTCTTAGTTGATGATGATAAATTCAAAACCTACAGTTTGATTTAGATATTGAAAGTAGCACATCCTATAGGTTTCATAACTGTATAATAGCAATCTAAAAACATAGCATAAAAAGTTTCTCTTTGAATGATCCACATCCCAAATAGGTCACTTGGTTGTACATGAATTTGTGTATTTACACTGAAAATATATACAGACATTCACGAACAGATGCTCAGAGAAAGGGTGGACGTCCCTCTGTGGAAGGACAGGCAGCTGTAAAACATATCAAGACATCAGTAGCCAAATCTTTAAACCGACAGGAAACCTTGTTGCAATTCCCATGTCATTCACAAAGAATATACCTCATCTGACTACAACGGATTGAAAGACCAGGGTGTCTGAAGTTTGAAAAACATCTTTAAAGGAAAAGGAAGAGAAGTATGAAGATGGAAAAAGAAGCAGATGTTCTCACTGGAATATAAATCCAAATTATAAATACTTGAGCTTTACAACAGCTTTAAATAACCTTCTGTGGTGCAGCATAAGAACTTGAAACGTTAATGAAAGCAAAAATCATATTATCATACCAACAGTAGAGTTATTTTTCCTGTTTCCTTTTCCTTTATTCTTGGTTCGTTTTCATTTTTCCCCCTATGACCTGGTATTCACTTTCCATTCCAAGCTGGGACTATCCTAGCAAAGGGAAATGGACCAAGAAGACATTTGCCTGAGTAATTCAGGAAGAAACAATTCACACCTGAAGTATCAGGAAGTTTTAGACAGAAGGGAATTTTGCTTGGGTTAACCCCAACCTGGTTTGGCTTCAGACATAAAATACTGATGATAACGCAGTGTTCTGGGTCTGTCGTGTGTCTTGTGTAAACGCTCGTATTATCATGTATGTGAATCTTACTTTTGAACACCATTACTCAACTCTCTTATTCCAAAAATTTCAGAAAGGGAAAACTGTTTGTATACAACATTTATAAACCCCAATAAACTCAGTTTCTAAATATTTGTGTGTCAACTAAAAGACTGTCGCCAGGGGCTCTGCATTATGATAGCCTGTATAGCATTTCCATAACCTACCAATAGACTTCAAGTGAAGGATATACTCCTGGCTTTCTCCCCAATCTGTATTCAGACCTTTATCTGGCAAGGGAGGAAAGGAAAAATTTTGAAGCATTATATCTTTTCTCCTTGCCCCTATAGTTTTCTTCTGACAACAGCCTCTATTGATGGGAACCAAGCATGTGAAAGAATTGAATAAAGCAAGAAAATTGTAACCCTGATAATGGAATTCAGGCAGAATGGGAGAGTGGCCTGTACCTTTGTCTGCAAGTCCTCTGAAATGACCTTGGCTAAAAATACTGTAGAAAAGAGATGTCGATTCTGAAAAGAAGACAACAGTAAATTTCTATAAAAATATTTTTAAGATGAAATATTAGACAAAAAATAGTTGTTGGTGGTATTTTTACAATAGACAGATTAATTTCAAGGAAAGATTAATGATAGCTTACCTGAGAAATAAACTCAATAGACTCCATCTAGGGAAGTGGAATCAAACAGAATAGAATTCCTTGAACTTAAAAGGTGTAAAAGGAAGAGTAGAAAATGTAGTCTGAGACAACAAGACTAGGAAACAATGTAAAATTTAAATAGGATTTTTAAAAGAAATAGACATTCATTTGAGGTGAGAAAGAACAGAAGTTGCAATATGAAGCCATCTACTCTTACTGTTTAGTTCTGGAAAAGTGGGTTAGAGGAATGGTTTATTTTTAGATTTCTCCTCTTTAACCCCACAAAAGTCACATAGGGAAAAATAAAATCAGAGTCTGATTTTTTCCAGCTTTATTGAGGTAAAATGGATAAATAATAATTAAATATACTCAAGGTGTACAATGTGACATTTCAATATACATACACATTGTGAAATGATTGCCACAACCAAGCTAATCACAGTTATCATTTGTGTGTGGGTGATGAGCGCCCTGACGATCTACTCCTTAGCAAATTTCAAGTATTCACCATTAGCCATAGTCTCAATGCTTGTATTAGATCTCCAGAATTTGTTCATCTTATAACTGCAAGTTTGTGCCCTTTTGCCAACATCTCCCTGTTTCCCCCACTTCCTCCCACAGTCTCTGGTAACCACCCTTCCACTCTCCATTTCTATAAATTTGGCTTTTTTAGACTCATGAACTATCTGATATTATGCGATGTTGATCTTTCTCTGTCTGGTTTACATCACCTGACATAATGGCCTCCAGGTTTATCCCTGTCATCTCCAATGGCAGGATTTTCTTCTTTGTTAAGGCTGAATAGGAGTAGTCCATTGTGTGCAGACACCACATTTCCATTATCCATTCATTGGTTCACAGGCACTCACATTGTTTCCATATCTTTGCTATCGTGAATAATGCTGGGATGAACATGGAGGTGCGGATTTTCTTTCCTTTTGATTCTTTTTCTTTTCCCTTTTGTTTTTCTCCATGCAAATCTTCATATCTTCGGTTAATTACCACTCTTACCCATTTTCTTGTGGAAGATAACAAGGAATCAGAGATATTTCTCAATCTAGGATACCTCAGTTGTGTTTTATCTAGGAGATAAATTAATATAGAAGATAAATTAATAATATTCAACTTTAGAAAAATATAAATAGAATCATGTAGGGACATGAAATACAGTCATGAATTGCATAACAACATTTCAGTTGATTTCAAACCACATACACAATGGTGGTCCTCTGAGTTATAATACTGTAGTTTTACTGTCTCTTTTCTATGTTGGCTAAGTTTAGATACAGAATTACCACTGTATTACAGTTGCCCACAGTATTCAGTGCAGTAACATGCCGCACAGGTTTGCAGCCTAGGAGCGAAAAGCTGTACTATATAGCCTGGGTGTGTATTGGGCGTAGGATAAAAGTTTGTGATAGTGCGCTCACTCTTCGGTGTTTGCACAATGGCAAAATCACCTAATGATGCACTTCTCAAGACATATGCCCATTTTTAGGCATTGTACAACTGTAGAGCAAATTTGTACCTGCAGACACAGGACAGAAAATTCTGTAAGTGAGATGTAGGACAAGGAATTTGCTGAAGTCTTCGGGAGGACTTAGGGTTTACATCAGTTACAACCAAGTATCTTAAACCTCTGAGAGATAAAGAGACCCAGTGACATCTGCAGTATCCAAAGCTCATGCACAACAGCTAGGGTCTCCTCACAGCAGTGGAGTGGAAAGTGCAAACAGGGGAGCATCCCCAGGGAAACTCACTGCTCCAAACATTCAGAACTAGACCTGACTGTGACTTTTGAGCATCACAGTGCCAGTGTGTGTTTTTGTTTTTGTTTTCATTTTGAGGGTTAAAAAGACATAACCTGCCAAGTCTCAATGTGGGCATAGTGTGTGTTTCTCAAAGAGTAAGTAGTAAATAGCGTGAGTTCCCATATTCTCCCTCTTTGGAGAGAGTGACAGCTGAACTGTCCTGACACTAAGGGGCCAGTTAGGAATAGCCAAACTGAAAGTAATAGGCAATCCTTTCTCCACGTGGTAGTGTAAGCACAAGGCCGGAACAGAAGGTGCTGCCTCCTCCAGTGCTGCCCTGTCTGCATGGTTTACTGCCAAGGAGGCTCCTCATGCAAGGTTTCTGCTGTTCTGTGGAGCCAGGGAGGAAGAGGAAATTTCACAATTGAGAAGACAAAGCATTTAGGTAACAAATACCATTATGATAGGAACAGAACCTCACACATCAATATTAACTTTGAATGCAAATGGGTCAAATGCCCCATTTAAAAGATATAGATTAGTAGAATGGATAAAAATAGAAAACAGAATCCAAGTATCTACTGCCTTCAAGATGCTCATTTAATTGGTAAAAATGTTTATAGACTCAAAGCAAATGAGTGAGAAAAAAATGAAACACAAATGAAAATAGAGAGAGAGAGGACCAGCTATACTTATTGTTAAATACAAACTAACTAAATAGACTTCAACTCAACAAAAGTGAAAATAAAAGGATCAGAAAGGCCATTATCAGCATATGGAAAATGTTTCCAAAACAGACCATATTCTAGGCAATAAAACAAGTCTCAATAAATTAAAAAAAAATTAAAATCTTATCAAATATCTTCTTAGACCACAGTGGAATAAAACTAGAAATCAGTTCCCAGAGGAAATCTCAAAAATAAAAACACATGGAAATTAAACATCCTGCTCTTAAACGATCTTTGGGTCAATAATAAAAAAAGGATGAAAATTTCAAAACTTATCTGAATGAATGATAACAGTGATACAGGTTATCAAAATCTCTAGGATACAGTAAAAGCAATGCTAACATGGAAGTTAATAGCCCTAAATGCCTAGATCAAAAAAAAAAAAAAACCCTGAAAGATCATAAATTAATGACCTAACATCATCATTCCTCAAGGAACTAAAAAGCAACAACAACAACAACAAAAAAGAACCAAAGCAAACTCAAAGCTACCAGAAGAAAAAAAATAACAAAGGCCAGACAAGAACTAAATGAAATTGCAGTAAAAAACAATAAGAAAACAATAAAAAGGATCAATAAAATGAAACATAGTTTCTTTGAACAGATAAAATTGATAGACCACTAGCTAGAATAAAGAAAATAAGAGAGAGAAGTCAAGTAAGCTCAATCAAAAACAGAAGTGGAGACATTGCAACTGATACCATAGTAACACAATAGATAATTAGAAACTACTATGAATACTCTATGTACACAAACTAGAAAATTTAGTATAAATGGATAAATTCCTAGAAACATGCAACTTTCAAAGCTTGAATCTAGAAGTAATAGAAATCCTGAACAGATCTACAACAAGCACTGAAATTGAATCAGTAATGAAAAAATCTCTTACCAAAAATAGCCTAGGACCAGAGAGATTCACAGCCAAATTTTACCAGATGTGCAAAGAGCTGATACCAATCCTACTGAAACTGTTCCAAAAGATCAAGAAAGGGGAAATCCTCCCTAAGTCATTGGGTCAAGTCAGTATCACCCTGATATTAAAGCCAAGAAAAGTTGACAAACATAGATTAAAAACTCCTCAACAAAATACTAGCAAACTGAATTGAACAACACATCAAAAAATAGTACACCACACTCAGGACACAAGGATGGTTCTACATATGCAAGTCAATAAATGTGATTCACCACAGAAACAGAATTAAGGACAAAAACCATATGATCATTTCAATACATGCGAACAAACACATGGTAAAATCCAGACATGATAAAATTCATGATAAATCCCCTCAAAGATCTCAGCATAAAAATAACATACCTCAAAATAATAAAAACCATGTATTACATACCCACAGCCAACTTCATATTGAATGAGGAAAAATTGAAAGAATTCCCCCTAAGAACTGGAGCAAGACAAAGCTGCCCACTGTCACCACATCTGTACAACATAGTACTAAAATTCCTAGGCAGGGCAGTCAGCAAGAGAAAAAAATGAAGCATTTCTAAATGTGTAAAGAAAGAGGAAAACAAATTATCTCTGTTTGCTGATGATATTAACATCAAAGATAATTTCACAGGATACAAAAGTCTAGGTTGGTGATTTTTCCCCCCTCTTAATAGTTTAAATATTTCACTCAACTCTCTTCTTGTTTGTATGGTCTCTGAGGATAAGTCAGTTGCAATTCTTATCTTTTCTCCTGGATAGGTAAAATGGTTTTCTCCTCCTCTGTCTTCTTTCAGAATTTTTTCTTTATCTTTGGCTTTCTGCTGTTTGAATATAATAGGCCCAGCTGTATTGGGGAGGCAGGGAGTCATTCATCCTGCCTACTGTTCTTTGAGCTTCATGTACCATTAATTGACATCTAATATTGATTTGAGAAAATTTTTCAGTCATTATTGATTAAAGAGTTTCTTCTGTTTCTTTTTTTTTTTTTTTTGAGACAGATTCTCAAGCTGTCACCCTGGGTAGAGTGCCGTGGCATCACAGCTCACAGCAACCTGTAATTCCTGGGCTCAAGCAAGTCTCCTGCCTCTGCCTCCCAAGTAGCTGGGATTACAGGTGCCCGCCACAATGGCCATTTTTTGGTTGCAGCCATCATTGTTGTTTGGCGGGCCTGGGCTGGATTCGAACCCGCCAGCTCAGGTGTACGTGGCTGGCGCCTTAGCCTGTTGAGCCACAGGCGCCGAGCCGTTTCTTCTGTTTCTTTCTCTCTTTCTTCACCTTCTATGTTACACCTCCTGTAGTTGTCCCATAGCTGTTGGATAATCTGTTCTGCACTTTTCAGTATTTTTTTCTCTTTGCTTTTTTATTTTGGAAGTTTCCATTTATATATTCCCAAGCTTAGAGATTCATTTCTCAGTTATATCTAGTCCATCAGTAATAAGTCCATCAAAAATATTCTTTTTTTAACAATGTTTTTGATTTCTAGCACTTGTTATTCTTTATTAAAATTTCCATCTCTTTTCTTCCATTGCCCATCTGCTTTTGCATGATGTATGCTTTGTCCATTAGAACCCTTAGCATATTAATCATAGTTTTTTAAAATTCACAACATTGTTGTCCTTTCTGAGTCTGGTTCTGATGCTTGCTCTGTCTCTCCAAACTGTGTTTTTTACTTTTAGTATGCCTTGTAATTATTTTTTGATAGTTGTATGTAATGGACTGGGAGAAGGAACCATGGTATATATGCCCTTGGTAATGTGGTAGTAAGGTATGGAAGAAGATAAAGTGTTTTTTAGCTTTGTGATCCAGTCTTGGCTTTGTGAGCCTCTGAACAGTGAACGTCACGAGTACTCCTCAGTTTTCCCTCCCCATGTTAGATGGAACAGAATTTTGGGAGCATGCTGGAGTTGGGTATTTCCCTTTCCCCGCCGTCATTACACTCTTATAAAATCCCAGTAAAATAAGCAGGGCTTATTCAGAATGGAATGCTCTGGCAATTGAAAACTGGGAATAAACTAGTAAGTTAATATTTCATTTAGAAATGCCAAGTGCAAATTTCAGAGAAGACCAAGGTAGGCTCAGGAAACCTTCATGGCAGAACACTTGGGATTGACCTTGAGCAGTGGCCAGAATTCAGACAGAAGAACATGATGAGCAAAGGTAAGGCCGTGGGATGAGTGTGCCCTAAATTTTAGTCAGGTTTGGATTTGGAAAGAAAGAAAATTTATCTTATTAATATTTCTAGTTTGGTCCAGGTATAGTGGCTCCTGCCTATAATCCCACCATTTTTGGAAGTGGGGAGATAGTTTGAGGCCAGGAGTTTAAAAACAGACTGGGCAACATAGCCAGACCCTAACCGGGTGTGGTGGCATCAGCCTACACTCTAAGCTACCTGAGAGGCTGAGGTGTGACAACTGCTTACATCCGAGAATTAGAGGCTACTGCGAGCTATGATCACGCCACTGTACGGCATCACACACACACACACACATTTCTAGTTTCATGTTGAGAAACCACAGTGGAGTGACATAATAAGAACTAAAGTTTCTTTCAAAAAGATTTTGGATGGTTTTAAGACAGAAAATATACTTTTAAAAACTATGTATTTACCTCCCCAATTAAAGTGTGGTGGGTAGGAAAGACTGTAAGGATAATTTATTTTAAACACGTTCTTCCATTGAATAGGTCTTCAGGTTTGCTGACAGTTCTAGCTTTTGGAACCCACATTTCCCTTTTAGAATCAGTTGATCTACAGTGGCACTAAAATGTTTTGATAGACCCCTTGGAAAGACAGCAGTCCACCGTTTACCGACGTTCTAAAAAGACTGTACTGCAAAGGAGATTACCGAAACATTTTTATGCTCTGATAGCAAAAAATATACTCATCACCAAATATAGACCTTTAGAAAATAAGTATTGATACCTCTGTGTTTGTTTCTAAATTTCCTTTCAGTAGATAAGTTGAACGATGATGAAAGGCTATGTCACATAGGTACTTTCCTCGTTCAAGCCCCACTGACTACATGCAAGGTGCTCTATTCAGACCAGCAGTTCTTTTCAATTGGTTTGTATTTCATGAAACTGTTTTCTAATTAATTGCAAGGCAGTTTCTCTGCCCACACTGAGCGCTTTATTTGCTTCTGTGCCCACTATACAATAGTATAGAAAAGCACCCAGGTATGAAATATATGCAGACATTAGTAATTATCATTCCAGATTAGTCAGTTGAGTTTCCTTCTGATCTAACTGGATGTCCATGCCATCAGTGTGAACCTACCTGCGGACTCACCAACAAGAGAGACAGCATTGGGAGCCCCCCCAGGCAGGCTGGCCTGTGTCCCCAGAAGAGAAGTGGTACCACCTTGTCTGGGTGTGGTGTGTGTTGTTCACGCCACCCCTCTCATCACCAAACAGCCCTTCCCCACTCATTAACTACTCTGTCATTTACCACACTTGATTCCTTTAGGATTGTTAGATTCCTCGATCCCTTTGATGTTTTATCCTTTGAAGACTAACAGATGGCTGTGATTTTGCTCTTTAATACTGATGATGCATCTGAGAGTATCTGAAAGGGAGCAATGCAGGGCAGTACCGTTAGGCAGTGCCCAGCATCACTGGGGACAAGGAGAGCCAGCTTGATGTCACTATTCACTATTCAAAACCTATTCCAAGTGAGCTGTTTGAGCAGAGACAAAATTCCCTTTTCTATTTACCAATTCACGTGGTAATTTTGCTATTTCTGAGATGTAGATATAAAAAAAAAAATCCTTCCAAAGACACTTGATGTGGTTTCAGCCTTAAGAATGTGAATTCCTCCCTCTCTCTCACATTCTCTTTCTCTTCATCCCACCCTTCATCCCCTTCCCCTTCATCCTCATCCTCTTGTGCCCTTGGCCTCTTTACACAATAAATCCTGGTTGGATAAAATGAGTGGAGAAAGGATGTCAGGAAACTCACTGCTGAAATCGTAAGTCCAGCAGGAAAAGGAATAAGGCTTCAATTCCTATTTGTAGGATTAGAGCCGGTAGCAGTAGCAAAAATAACAAAACTAAGGCTGAGGACTATGTGGGAGGCAGAGGTTCCAATAGAGTCCTGAGGCTATCTGTGTTCATTTTAGAAAGGATTAAATGTGTATTAATCGTTCTCTGTTAGTCAGCCTTTTAATTTTCTGAGTGGAAACATCTGTAGATGTCTGAAAGCTCCGAATAGCAATGTTTTAGAATTAAAAAAAATAATAATAAGCATGTAGAAAAAGGGAAGGCAGCGGCATGGTGCTACAGGTAACACAATTTCGTAGTCAGAGTTTGACATAGGTTAACATTTCAAATGACACCTGCAAAACCTCCTTCTAAATCTTCTTCCACACCAGCCTTAGATTAACTTCGCTTCACATTAGCACCCTCAGGGGCTGGAAGGAAGGCAGACATTTCTTAAACGGTCATCATATTAACTGATGTGAGGAAATGTTTCTTGATCTAATGAAGTGTGAATATTTACCCTTATACTTTCCAGGCTATGGTTATCAGCCCCCGAGTAAAATGCACAAACCAGATGTTTGAAAATACAACTACAAATATATTTCCAAAGAAGTAAAGTCATTTACTTAATCCAAGCAATAACAAATTCAAAAAAAAAAAAATGAAGAGAAGGAAATTTTAAATATAAAGATTAGGAAGAAAAGGTACTGTCATGTCAAAAATCACAGCTGTTTAATTTTGTAAAAGCTACTTAGGTAATTATTTATTCATATAGTCTTCTAGTAACTTCTCACAGATAAATAAAAGATGATACTATGTGTCCATCTGGGAATCTCTCATTAATTTAGAAAGGCCAGGCATGCAGGAATTAAGAAACGGCAATGAGATTTGTTAAGTACTGATAACTAGCAATGTAGTCATTTCCTGTCCTAAAAAATAAAGGAATGAGGGGGATCCTGTTACTCAATAGGCTTCAATCAATCTTAAAATTATATATTAGTATTAAAAATAGTGCAATCACTTCACAGGGCTACAGACAATTCATTCATAGCTCTGTGTACAAAGAGCACATGGTTCTAAATGTTACTGAAATAGCAGACTTTTCTTCAGACAAATGCAGATTCCCTACAAATTTTTGCACAAAACTTTGTGTTTAGGACAGCTTGCTTGCCTCACCTCCCACCTGGACTTTTATGCCCCAACTTTAGGGCTCTTCTTTGCCCAGAGGATAAAAGGAAAGACTCCAATGGCTCAGAGGCCACAAGCAGTAGGATATGACGACTCCAGAAAACTCCAGACCGTTGGCTTTAAAAGCAGCAGCTATTCCGTTTGGGCTGACTGTTGACAAGTAGAATTTAGCTTCAATTTTTCCTGTAATTTTTTAAGAGAAACTAGAAATTTGATTTTTTATGTGAAATTGTTCAAAATGACTTTCCAAAATAATATTTTATTTTTGGCAACCATCTTAATATTTTAAGTCAACAGCATATGAACCAGATGCAATCTATCTGTGGGCCATGGGCTGTGAACTGGATGTAGAACAGGTTCTTGACATTTGCTCCAGTGAGTCAGTGTGAGCTGAGAACTCAGGGAGAGCCCATGATGTCCAGGGGCTGGATGTGAGCTGCCCCCTGAATGTGCGTCCACATGCCTGCAAACACACTCAGACACCACTGGGCAGGCAGAAAGGGAGGCTGTAGCCAGACCCTAGAAAGGCCCACAACAAAGGATTGGAATGATGGGAAAACATGAAATGTTTGAGCAACAGAGGAGAGATGTTTCCTAGCTAGAGGAGACCGAAAATAGATTTTGCTATAAAACAGAGCCTTGAAAGGCAAGTGAAGATGTTTGTGTAAGCAGCAGATTCTTGAACAATCTTAATCGTGCATTTTGATCATACACAAAGATTTGTGCCTCCCAGGATATCTGCCATTAAATACCTATACTAGTGAAAGCTCAGGACATCTGCCATTAAAATGCCCATACTAGTGAATGCTCAGGATTTTTTTTTTTTTTTTTTTTTTTGCAGTTTTTGGCTGGGGCCATATTTGAACCCACCACCTCCGGTATACAGGGCCAGCGCCCTACTTCTTGAACCACAGGTGCTGCCCAAAACTCAGGATCTTAATAAAAAAGATTAACTGAATTATATTAAGACCCAACAAATATGACACTTTTAAAACACATTTCTTCCTCAGCTATTTGTTCTCTTTCGAATTCAAAATCTTATAGAGCTGACTACAGTGGCAAAAATGCTCTAGTTTTGATTATTTGTATAGTGAACGTGATGTAAATTCCCCAGCAGGCAGACAAAGATGAGTTGAATGTCAATAATGTGTCAATATGTGACTAAATACATATAATGCAGCTAGGTTCACTTTCATCTTTAATATTGCTCAAAGGATGTAAAAACAGGAAGATTCAAATGCATCTTTTTCTTGAACACTCAGAAGAACTCAAGGTTTTCACGTTACTACTGTTTCTTTCTCTCTGCTTCTTTTGTGTTTTGTTATTATTGTTTATTCATTATTATCATGTCTGTAACTGTTATGTTCTAGGATTAAAAATTCTAATGATAACAGAACTAAAAAATTTGAATTTCTCTCCCAGCCTTTAAACAAGGGTATATCAGTTTCCCACTCCAGAGGCAAGAGCTGATATCGCTCTTCAGATAAACTTCTGAAAGTATTATGTACATATAGTATTAATTAGTCATTGAATTTACCATTTAAAAGAAAGCCCAAATAACAGTTGTTTAGAAAGTAGAGGGTTTTTTGTGGTTTTGGGGGGGCGGGGTTCATTTGGTTTGGTTTTGAGGCAGAGTCTCACTTTGTCCCCTGGAGAAAGTGTTGTGGCATAGCCCTAGTGAGAGCTGTTCTCCTGGCTCCCATGTGGCTGCCCTCTCACTATATCATTCACAATGGGGAAGAGAGAGGGGGAGGCTTTCTCCTGTCTCTTCTTGTATGGGAACTAATCCTATCATGAGGCCTCCACCCCATGACCTAACTGTCTCCCTGAGGACTTACCTTCTAATACTGTCATTCTGGGGATCAGGGTTTCAACATGTCAATCCTGGGAGAACACAAACTTCCAGTCAGTAGTACTTGGCTACTGGCCATAGTCTGGATCAGAGATGACTTTGATATCCTCCTAAAGCCGTGGTTCCCAACGTTCCTAATGCCGCGACCCTTTAATATAGTTCCTCATGTTGTGGTGACCCCCAACCATAAAATTATTTTCGTTGCTACTACATAACTGAAATTTTGCTACTGTTATGAATTGTAATGTAAATATCTGATATGCAGGATGTATTTTCATCGTCACAAAGGGGTCGCGACCCACAGGTTGAGAACCGCTGTCCTAACGTGTATTTTCGAGTCCATCCTGCCTCTCCAGACCTCAAGCAGTTTTTTCCTACCCTAAGTTTATGCCAAGCATAAGTTGCCCTGGACTGTTCTGTTTCTCCAAGGAGAAATCAGCCTAATGCTCACCCAGGACCACGCTGTTAATGTTAAAAAGCAGCAGGTTGCTTTGTCCCTTTATTCTTCACATCCACTGTTAGCACAGCAAGAATTGCTTCTAGGTGCTGGGGCCAGGCTGGGAGGCAGGGTTCATCTCAGCTGGGATGGAGATGTGGAAGTGTGGCAGAACCTGACCGTGGCAGGCTACTTGGAGCCCAGTGTCCATGCTCTGTGAATTTGGATGGATTAAAAGGCCATTAAACTCGACAAAATGTAGGCTGTTAACCTTTAAGAGCACTAACTCAGCAGAAAAGCAGGGCCAGAAGCCAGATTGCCATGAACTAAGGAAAGAGTGAAAAGCAGAGGAAAGGAGGCAGCTGATAACATTTATTTCAGACATTTCTCAGTGGAAGGAAGAAGCTACGAGACATAACAGAATTAAGTGACGTTTTTCATAAGATAGGGGAGAACTAAACATTTTCGAAGGCAGAAGGAAAAGTCTGGGCAAACAAGATATTGGAGACAAACACAAAAGAACAACGGAAAGATCTTTGAGAATCAAGATAAAGAAAAAACACTAAAGAGAGGTTGTCTTTAAAGAGAAGAGACTTCTTGTCGTTAGAAAGAGTGAAGGAATGAATGTAAAAGCATCAGCCCTGAGGCTCTCACGGGTAATCCCAGGACTTTGGAAGGCTGGGGCAGGACTAACGTGAGGCCCAGAGTGAGAAAGCCTCTTAGGTAACATGACAAACCACCCCAGAAACAAAATATAATCAGGTATATCTGTGGATCGATCTGCCTTAATAACCTGATAAATCTCAAGGTAACAAGCAAGAACAGAAGTGTTTTGAAATAAATTTGGGGCTTTCATAGAGTCAAAGATTTTTACTGGAGGAAAAGCTTGTGGAAATAGTCTGCCAGTGTGATTTCTTCATTTCAAGAGATGGAAAACTGAATTAATAAAATAAACTGATTTGCCATGATAAGTTTCAAGGAGTCTCTGGATCCTTGACAACGTCTAGAAAGAGAACCCCTGAGACCGTGCGCTAGAGACAAAGATTGCCACGCGCTGGAAACAGAGAGAAGGGCGTGGCCCAGGCTGAGCTGGAGGGTGAGCTTGAGACTAGTTGGAGGCCAAAGTTGCGTCTGAAGAAGTTAAAGTTAATCAGTTCTCAAGAGCAAGCCAAAGATGGCAAAAGCAGGAGTGACCGACCCAGGGTTAGGCGTAGCAAGGTCGTCAAGGCATGAGCACCTGCGGCTTAGGAGGGCAGTGAAGCCGGCCCTCTTGGCACTTCTGTTCTGGGGCCGCTCTGCTATGGGAACTTTATCTTCCCACATCCTAGTTTGTGAATATGGAGACGACAGAGTTAAAGGCACAGAAACTTTGGAAACTAAAGATTGGTGTTAAACAGTGAGGAGCATAAAACTTTAGACTCTTTCCAGGCATACAGTTAAGAATGACACATTTCACTATATTTTTATTTTGTATTGATAAAAACATGATAAAAAATAGGTTTAAAAAAACAGATAACTAGAGAGTAACAGAGATAAGAAAGTTTATTTCCTTTTCCCCTCCCCCTCCCACCACTGACCATGTAACTGACCAATCTTGGCTGCCTGTTACTGGCTGAGTTCCAGGTGGAATGTTGGGGTGTTCTCCAGGGTTTGTTGTGACTGTGGGATTCGTGGTTACTGGCCAGAACCCTGTGGTGGCTGCAGTGCCATGGAGGGGCTTTGGTCCTCTGTGGCCATGGCATCTTGGCTGACCTTTGGGAAGCTGGACAAGGTGGTGATGGAGCTGCTGCCCTGTGACCTGAGTCTGCAACTCACTTTCCGTGACCTCCAGGGGAAGACAGTGGTGTGTCCACCTTCTATCATCCTACTGGTGGGTCTCATGGTTTTACTCAGACTTGTTCAATGCGTTAGAAGCCAACTTTATGCAAGGCGTGAAAAGCGGCTCGCAGAAGCACTGGCTGCGCAACTGAAGGAGAAATGCCTACTCATTGACAAGGTCAGCGCTTCTAAAAGGGAGTGTGCAGAGATTGAAGCATCTCTAGAGAGTGTCAGGCTGGAGAGGGAGTCTTTAAACATACCCAGCCTCGGAAATACTTACAGCAAGGTGAAGAGCACCAATTCAATGCTGATGGAGGAATTAGCGTATGTAGTTCAAGAACTACAAAGGGAGAAATCCAGACGCTCTGAACAAGAAGTGGCCATGACAGAGATGAGAGACGAGCTGCAGTCTCTGGAAGAGCTCGGGAGATTCGGCCGTTCACGAGGAGCTTTCCCGTCCCTGCCAGCAGGCCACAAGCCAAACCCGGCTGCTGTCTGCCCCAGGAGTGAGCCTGGATTTTAAAGTGGAACTGCTCCCTCCGGGCCTTCAGAGCTGCCTGGCTATGTGCACCCATCTTGATTGATTCCATCTGACTGTGACTGAAGCCGGTGGATCCAGAGGCCCCTCCCCAGGTGGCAGGTCTTCTACCTTCCCAACCAGGACCCAGCACTCACCTTCATCCTGGGTCAGTCCTCAAATCTAAAGAACACTGAACTTTCTCAGACACACCAAGAAATGTGGGACTTTCTTACTCTTCGCAAAATGCTTGGATTTTCTCTCCCCAGAGCAGTTTAAAAAAAAAAAAAAAGTGCTATACTTAGACTACTCTTTTATTCATATTAAAACTTCATTAGACTTCATTTTCAAGATAATTACAAATATTATTTGTATTAATCTTTTTAGTGAATGACATATTTCTTTGTATTAATATTTTATTAAATTTTGAAAATATATGTACTTTAGCTATAAAAAAAGAGATTTGTGCTTGATTCCTGATTCACTTACAGAAGGCACCTTAGCTGCAGGATCTGAAACGGGATGCTCTAATCCTTGGCTTCCTTACTCAAAAAAAGGAAGTAATAATATAGTTGTCCTTTGGTATTGTGGGGAATCGGTTCAAGGACTCCCCTCACATACCAAAATCTGCAGATGCTTAGATAAAACGGAGGAATATTTGCATATAACCTTTGCACATCTTCCCGCATACTTTAAATCACTTCTAGATTACTTATAATGTCTAATGCAATGTAAATGCTCCATACGTAGTTGTTACACTGTATTGCTTAGGGGATAATGACAAGGCAAAATGTCTATACATAATCAGTACACATGTGGTTGCATTTTCCATCCTCCTCGGTTGGGTGAATCTGTGGATACAGAACCCCCAGGGAACACAGAGGGCCAACTGTACTCACCTCAGAAATATGTTGGGAAAGTTACAAGCACCCAGCATTACGTACCAGGTAAATGTCAAGGTAATACTTGACTACAGTAAATACTTAAAACGCAGCTGCCAATGTAATATAACTCTCTTTTTCTAATGAAATGTAACTATGCATCATAATATCTAAAGAGATATAACCTGTCTTGAAGTATCAGATTATTACCAGAAAAATAGCAGTAGAATAATGCACATTCAAGTCTTCTCTGCAGTTCTTTAGAATGAATGAGATTTTCTCAGCTCAGCTGCCGCCGTGTAGAAAAGCAGAGACCTACCCCACGGGTAGGGACTATGACTCTGAGTGAGACGCCCTCAAAGGATCCCGAGTGCCGTTTTAAGATGCCGTATCTTTAAAGCTCATTGAACATCATTCTCTCCCACTGGGTTTACATGGCACCAGAGCTGCTTCCCACATAGTTTCTACTTTCAGGGCACAGCAGGGAAACCAAGTTCTAATTATCGCTGAACCAACCCTAACGTCTTCCTCTTGGCTTGGTCCAGGCCGCAGAACCGTTTCCGTCTGCTAAGCAACAGAGCAGAACTGAAACAGAAAATTCATAGTCAGACCTACCGTCACTATTCACATTCTTAATACCTGAAATAGAAGCAGAGGCAGCATTTATTTTTTCTCACAACTATACAAAATCTAATCAATTTTTTATTTTAGGATGTCTGTGGCATAGAGCATATCGACAAGGACTTTTTTAAAGCAGGAGTACAAGTTAGATCTTTAAAGCATCTTGAAATGTCACTGGTTTTTAAACTTTCTTTCCACTCAAATATCCTTTTTAAATGATAACATTCCAACCCCCAAATTCCTTCTGGAGTCCCCTTCCTTTTTTTTTTTTTAAGACAGAGTCTCACTCTGTCACCCAGGTTAGTGTCATGGTGTCATAGCTCACAGCAACCCCAAACTCTTAAGCTCAAGAGATCCTCTTGCCTCAGCATTCAAGTAGCTGGGACTACAGGTGCGTGTTACCACACCTGGCTAATTTTTCCATTTTTAGTAGAGATGGGGTCTTACTCTTGCTTAGGCTGGTCTTAAAATATGAATTCCAAAATTATAGAGCAGAAAACTTAACACATTAAGGACTCTAATAACAAAGATGTTAGAGCCCTAGCAGCCAACACAGGCACCCCAAGAGTAGGTCATATTGAGGTAACCTCTCTTCAATTTGGGGCACAGTGTTGAGATGTGGTTTGTTCCTGCCAAAACTCACGTTGGAATTTGGTCCCAGTGTGGCAGTGGGGAGGTGTAGCCTAGTGGCCGGTGTTTGAGTCATAGAGCGGATCCCCCATTGCAGGGGCAAGTGACGTCTTGTTCTTGTGGGAATGAATAAGTTACCTAGAGAACGGAGAGCATCCTCGCCCTCCGTGTGCTCTCTCAGCACACACCTGCCTCCCTCCTGCTTTCTGCCATGAGTTGAGGCCCCCTAAGGCCTTCTCCAGTTACAGGTGACCAGTGTTGAATTTTCCAGACCCCACAATAATGAGCCAAATAAAACTCTTTTCTTTATAAACTGCCAAGTCCCAAGTGTACCATGTGTCTTTGAATTATGTTGCCCTGACAGAATATCTGAGGCTCAAAATTCTCATTCTTCTGACTCATTTTGAATACAGCTGAATTTGAGGGTCTCCTATCAAAAACACTGACGCTGCCCCAAAACAAAAGGGGCATGAAAAGTTTCAATATGCTCTACTGCTCTAGTAAGCCAGAGGCCAGTTTCAAAATGAGTCAAAGGAATGAGAATTTTGAGTAGGTACAGAAGGAAGTCAACAGCTTAAAGTGGGAGCAGGGAGTAGAGGTCAGACAAGCAAGTCCGAGGTTAGGCCAAATGGACACAGGCAAAGGGCTCCTGCCCAAACCCAACTCTCTCTGCAGTTTCTTGGACCTGTGTCTACTTAAGGGGTTAGGCATAGAAAAAGCAGAGCTCAATGTGATCCAGACAACTGATAAGTCCCCATTGCCACAAAGACGTGTACTCAACCCAACACCTTACCTGTCATCTCTGACATCGTCACACAGACAACCCTCTTGCCCCCAAATAAGTATATAGTTATCTCACACATTTACAATTTCTTCCTGAGTTTACATTCAAGATTGTAAAATAGGCAGATTTCCTTAATAAAAACATTTTTCTTCCAACGATCTCATAAAACTCGGTACAATGACCCTAGCAAGCTATTCACATAATACGACTGGCGAATTGTTGAATTTGACAATGGACAATGGAAAAGTTCTGGGTGAAATGATGTACTTAAGTAAATAAGCATCTTAATAATTTTTTTTAAACAATGCTCTATCCTTACTGACTTGCTTTCAGGAATGCATTATCTTAGAACAACGTTCTTTGTGAGTCAGAGTCACATTTGCGTCCTCCACGTTGCTGAGCTGAGTGTACGCATCACAAAAGCATGTCCTTATCTCCCTTGCAAGGGGCCAGCAAATCATTTGTTTTCCATTTTGAAGCTGTCTACAGAGGTGCCTCCCATATACATGCACATAAGGGCGATTGATCCCCAGGGCCGAAATACATGAGGCTGTTGCCGTTGTACAGTTTTATGGTCATCCTGGAGAAAACAACTTATTTCCATATTCATTGATTCATTTGGAGTCCAGGGTGCCATCGGGACTCTTAGGAGAGTAATCCAAATGTCTTCACATAATTTCAGACCTCACTTGGCAGAGGACACTTTCATAAACAGACACAACTCTAATTCTAGATTCCTGAAGGAATAGTATGAGCAATTGAATTAAAAAGAAATGGGTCAGGTGTGACTGGGAGTCACACTCACCCCGGAGTGCCCAAGTGAATGAGAAGTCAGTTTCTCCTAGGACTGCTTCCCCTGATGATCCTAAGAGCCTAGAATTCTGTTCTTTGAGGCAGGCAAGAGAAAAACAGATGGGCAGGGCTGTCCGTTGCAGAGAAAGGCTCTCCTGGGAGCCATAGAAAGAGAAATGTGCCCACAAAGCAATGTGGGATAACACTGGCCACCTGCTGCCTGTGCTTCAGGCTCAAAGTTACTTGATAAACACTCCAGGATAAGAAAGGAGGAGCCTGCCATCCACCCCAAAACTAAGAGCGAGCAATTGGGCAAAGCTGAACCCTCATCCCCCGAAAAGACGGAGTCAAAAGTTTCCCAAATTAGTAACCATTTGCCATGTATCTGGAATTCTGTTGCCTGTCATAGTGACCTGTCACAATAGTGCTGAATGCAGGCTTGCTGTGAGGGTTGGAACACTTCCATGCTTGATGAAAACCTCTGTATTCAACAAAGCAGCTGGAAAATTTTAACCCTGACCTATTATTTCTCCCTTCCTGGTGAAGGAAGCACAATATAGGTTAGAGCTGTGGTCCCCACCTCCCAGGCCACGGATTGGTACTGGTCCATGGCCTGTTAGGAACCAAGCCCCATAGCAGGAGGGCAGCAGGCAAGTGAGCAAAGCTTCATCTATGTTTACAGCTTGTCCCCATCACTTGCATCACAGCATGAGTCCTGCCTCCTGCCAGATTAGCAGTCACATGAGAATCTCATAGGAGGGCGCACCCTATTGGAAGCTGTGCATGTGAGGGATCAAGGCTGCACGTGCCCTTGAAGGAGCTTATAGTTGATGACCTGAGTGGAACTAAGGACAAAAGCAACAGACTTCCCATGTCACTGTCTGCCATCGCCCCCATACAGGACTGTCTTATTGCCAGTAAAAAAGGTCAGAGCTCCCATTGATTCTGCATTATGGTGACTTGTATAATTACTTCACTATAATCCAACGTAACAACAGAAATAAAGTGCACAATCAATGTAATGCTCCTGAGTCATCCCAAAACCACCTCCCAAGCCCATGGAAAAATTGTCTTCCATGAAACTGGTTCCTGGTGCCAAAAAAGTTGAAGACCACTGCTCTAGAATATCCATAGCTATTTGCAATACACTTCAGATGTCTGGTTTCATGTAAACCCAATGAAGAGTTAACTCACAAGTGAATGTCCAAGTGACCCTTTCCTCTCCACACATTCATGTTTCATCCATCTGTGTAAGAGCATATAATCATGGGCTTGTTCACATGTTTATTGCATGATGCAGGCAGCATCAAAGCAAAGCAGCCAAAACATATAGAACTTATTGAATAAGGCAATAGCTTTGATGCACATAAGCAGAGCAGGCTTTTGAGTGACATGAGTATGAGAAGACCCAGGGGGAACCTTGGGGCTGCTCACACGCTAGGATTCGGAAATGCATCTACTTTAGTTCAGACATACTGGTTTCCCTCTCCCACATCACTTTGAAATACAATGTTTCTCATCTTTTATTTATTCCACAGCATTTAATGAGTACCTTCTTCTTACCAGGCAAAGTGCTAAGTGTTAGAAATGCAAAGTTGAGTTGAGAAAAATCTGTCACCTTGAAACAGCCTGATGGTGGAGACAGACTGTGAATAGATGTGTATGATCGTGTGCAATGCGTCTTCATGGAAGAACAGGAGGCTGTGTCAAAGTAGAAGCAACAGGTCCTGTGCCCAAGGGAGCTGCCACAGGACTCTCAGAGGATGTGGCCTTAGTGTCAGCGCGCTTGGAGGGCAGTTCCTGCCTTCCTAGACTATGGGGAAGATAACAGATACACAGGGGTGCAATGCAAAGCCGTACCTGGGCTCTCCCATTAAAGGTAAAAGAACAAAATGCCATAACAGTGCAGACTAGAAGGGGATCAGCTGGAGAAATCAAAGAAACTGACACTTATGACTGGGCTTAAAGGCTGAGAGGGTTTGCGGCAGCAGAGATGTGAGAACAGGATGGGGGACCATGGGCCAGCCAACGGTGGGATGTGCTCAGGAAGGAAAGAGCTCCTGGCAGAGAAGAGTGGAGGGTGACCTTGAAGCCAGGATGAGGCAGGACCACAGACATGGATGGATCGAAGTACATGTGTGCTCAGAAGGGTAAAACACTCTTCGTTCTTGAGTACCTCAAAATTTGAATCCGAATTTAAGGGCATGTTGGTTCCATCAGAATGCAAACATGCTATCATAACATCCTCTTCCAAAGGAAAGAGGGAAAAAAAGAAACAAAGAAACCGTGTTGAAGCCACCTTTTCCTCCAGCGACCATCTTTTTCTGTGGTCTGCTTTTTGGCAAAACTCTTTGGAAGAACTATTGACATCCTGTTTTCCCTTAATCCGCTCTGTTCAGGCTTTTTCCCTGCCCTCCACCACAAGGATCCTCATGAAGCTCATCGCTATGGCCCATGGTGCCCCATCCACTGGGAACACTTAGTCCTTAATGCCCTTGACCTTCCAGAGACCTTTGACAGGGCCGAGAGCCTTTGCTTTCTGTGTCCCTTGAACTTCTCTCATATGTCCTTTTCAGTTTCTTTTGCTGGTATTTTTGTCCCTAAATGTGATGATGCTCTAGGATTTCATCCTTGGATCCCTTCTCTGACTTCACTCACTTCTTTAGTGATGTGATTCAGTCACGATGCTTTAAATATCATCTATGGATACACTGCTTACCTCTAAAGGTAATTGCTCTTCACCTTAGGGATTCCCTTCTGTAACTATGCACTGTGTTTGCAGGCAGCCATCATGCCCTGGGGACACGGGGGTGTAGCACAGGGACACCAAGCTGGTGCTGTCCTCTGTGCTGTGAGCAACAAAGTCCTTTGTCTCTGATCCAGGACCTGTGACAAAGCAACAGGCTAATTTGCAACTTAAGAGCAGGGTAAAATCCCAAACCTTCCGTAGTTCTGACATCCTATGCTTTCTCTTAGAAGTAACTTATTATACTACCTTAACGAAAGTAAGTTGCATACAGAAAGATGCTTTCTAGTCACAAACGTTTACCCTAATGACTTTCATAGGGATAAGGCTCTACACAGAACATAGTGAGTGCCTGCTTCCCACAGGACAAAGATTTTAGAGTCACTTTGAACTGGAGAAAAAATGAACTAACAGAGAGCATTGAGACTAGAGAAACTTGCGTCATTTCTCAAGGATTCTCTTAACTCGTAAGGCTCAGGTGTTACAGTGAATGCTGGAAAATTTAGGGCAGTGGTTGGGGAACGATGTTTATTTCAGGATCCTTTCGACTCCCACCAAATCCACCAGTTCTCTCAAATAGTGAGCTCCCTAGATGAGTCTTTCTCATCCATCTATTTCACCTAAAAGTGGTCCCTTACGACACTCATGATTTAAGAGATGACTCAATTTTTTTATTCATTTCAAATAAGACCCACAGCTAGCAGAGTGGACAGCCAAAGAATGTCATCCTCGTGTCTACACATGTGAAACCTCACTCAGTCAATCCTTACAAAGGCCTGCAGGTGAAAACAAATCAATCCCATACACAAATCTTAAAGACTAATCAACCCCTCACATGAAAAGCAGAGTTAGAATCTAGTTTTTTAAAGAAAATGGAATTGATGTTGCCAAAATTTACAATACAGAGGAGAAAATTATTTTAAATAATATAAATAATTATTTTAAATAATAATAGAAGTGGGTGGTTTTAATGGAAGGATGAAAAAAGGTGTCTTTGAAACAAATACCTTTCAAAACTTTATTAAAAGCAAACTAATCAGGATTATTATCCTGATGTTATTAACTTTGAGTGTGTTTATTATTGGCAAGAATACATTTTATTCCATTTCTCGTAGATAAGCAGAAAGCCACAGGGACTGTTTAAATTCATATTCTGGGAAATCAAGAGCTACACAACCATCAGCCATCTACAAATTGGTGATTAATGTGATGTCTAGACAGATTCTCAGGAGGACAACATTATTAATTAAACAGCAGTTTGGTTAATCACAACAGCAAAAGTAATTTTTGGAGTAAATATTTTATTAGTGCACCCACCAATAAAGCAGAAATAAAAGGAAATATTGTAATTAATTCATTTGTAATAACACTGAAATTATGGTTGGCAAATTCTGTGTGAGGACTTGCAGTGGTTCTCAACCTTCCTAATGCCACAGCCCCTTAATACAGTTCCTGTGTGTCACGACCCACAGGTTGAGAACCGCTGGCTTAGAGAATGATCTAATAGTTCTAGTATGGAGTGCCATCGGCTTATTAGCCAGCTAATGGTACTGTATTTCTCAATTATCTGGCCAAAATGTCTTTCCTGTCATCTACAAGACAATATTAAGGTTCATTAGTGAACAATCGGATCTGACAAATTTTCTGTTGCTATCCATTGCTCTATTCTTTTAAAACCCTGCATTTCGACATTTTATCAGTAAGAAAATTATCACTGGATGGGGAGGGATAACGTGCTGCCCCTATTATTAAGAACCAGACCTTTCTTTCTATCAATCAAGAGAACAGTTAGTGGGAAAAGAAAAAAATAAATGAATTGACTACTTCTTTTCAGCACATGGACAATGAATCTTTTCAGAAATCCAGTTATCCCAATATTTTTAGTATAATTTATGGTCTTAAAACTATAGGAAAAATGCAAGTCACAGAGGACTTCAGTAAACACATATTTCTGAAAAAAATATTCAGAGCTTGTTGTCTTTCGCCTTCATGCAAGTTTATATGCGAACATTTAATGCGTTTCTTCTCACGTGTTCAGTGTCTTGTCCTGCCCCTAAACCTTTCCTTGAATTTGAACTGCACTCACTTTAATGACAAAAATCAAAACCACAAAGCTTGCATTTATTTCTCAGTTTTTCTCATCTGGTCAATCTCTCTCTGGTTAGCCTAAAAGAACATTCCACTAAATTCATGTATGAGTTTCCTATAAAGAAATACCATTTTTTATGGTATTCAGCCCAGGCCTGGCAAACAACAATGACAACTACAACCAAAAAATAGCCAGGCATTGTGGTGAGTGCCTGTAGTCTCAGCTATTTGGGAGGCAGAGCCCAGGAGATGGAGGTTGCTATGAGTGGGACGCCATGGCACTCTACCCAGGGCAACAGCTTGAGACTCTTATTTCAAAAAAAAAGACAAGAAAAGAAAAGAAAAAGAAACACCATTTTATTTTATATTATAAAGACTTCTTAGAAAGTACTTAGATTTGTATACCTAAATGTGTGAATATGTAACAAAACACTTTATGGGGCAGCACCTGTGGCTCAAAGGAGTAGGGCACCGGCCCCATATGCTGGAGGTGGTGGGTTCAAACCCAGTCCTGGCCAACAAAAAAAAAACAAAACTGCAAAACACTTTATGGTCCAGCTACTGGAACTTAATACTTTCTAGACCACTTAGAGCAGCTCAACAACAAACTCCAAGTGAATGGTACAGACTTACTTTCAGGTCAAGTTTTCTCTACAGGATGGAAGTTTTCTGCAAGGGAAAAATTACCTCCTGTTAGGTTTCCAGACTTAATTTTATCAAATTAACTCTATTAACACGTGAGAACAATATTTCTGTATGACTGAATTTGCTACCAAAGGGCCTGAAGGGCCTTCTCATCAACCCACTCCCCTTTCTTCCAACCAGTGCCAAAGGATGAACCAGTAAATGCAAATGGAGCAACAAATAAATGCTGATGGAATCAGGCATGCCAAGTTGAATAAGCCAATATTAGAAAACATCAAAATGTATGTTTCCTGTCAAAGAGGCTACCAAAAAGCTAACCTATAACTTAAACAACATTCTCATATCAAAAGGCATTGATAAAGGCAAAATAATAATTTGCCTTACTTTAAATCAACATAAAGGTGTGTATTTAGAAGTGTTACATTGTTTTTCTTAAAAAGTATTCCCTGTTAGAACAACAGAATATATTTATTGTAGGCTCGGTGCCTGTAGCTGAGTGGCTAGGACATCAGCCACGTACACCAGAGCTGGCGGGTTCCAAGCCAGCCCGGGCCTACCAAAGAACAATGACAACCACAACCAAAAAGTAGTCAGGCGCTGTGGCGGGCACCTGTAGTCTCAGCTACTTGGGAGACTGAGGCAAGAGAATTGCTTAAGCCCAAGTGTTGGAGGTTGCTGTGAGCTGTGACACCACATCACTTTACTGAGGGGAACAGCTTGAGACTCTGTCTCAAAAAAAAAAAAGAGAGAGAGAGAGATTTAACTTACCTGAGTTTGCAGTAGAGGAAAGATTATTGGAATATAAAAGTTATCAGGCAACCACAGGCTTACTATTCAATAAGCAACTTCCAAGATAGAGTTAGCAGTGCAACACCTGAATTTTTATCTATCTGCAGAACCACAAAATAAGTTCAGAAAATTTTCAGTGGTCGCACGATTTGTCCATTCCTCTACTCCTTCCCCCCTTCACTGCTCTTCCCCTTCCTTGTGATGTGACTGAAAGAAAACCAACCCAAAGTGTCATCATCTGGGTCCTACCGCCCAAGAAGAGACTCGCGATGTGTGCGGCTGCAGCTTGGTCTACATCTCTGATCTATCAATGTTTATGTCGCTAGAACTCATGTCACCTGAATTCAATGAACTGTTTTTCAAGAGAAAAGATCATCTTCTAAGTAAGTTTTCCATAGTCATGCATTCAAAGAGGTACATCAATGACATAACGTACAACACATATATGAATGGGGCGTGCAGGATCATCCATGGAAGAGTGGAAATGAAATGTTACAGCTTCCTTTCCTATTTATTTTTGTCTGAAAATTTAAGTTAGCTTGTAACAAAATCTGACTTGCAGTTTAACATTAGTAGCTTCACCAAGCCCATCCACAGAAGGTCACACATTGTCCTAAGGCACAATCACCCATTACTCAATGAGAGTCATATGTTCTGGGAAATATGTCCCCAGGAGATTTTGTCATTATGCCACACCATGGAGTGCAGTGATACAAATCCAAATGGCATAGCCCACTGCACCCCTAGGCTACAGTGAATAGTGTCCTGCTCCTGGGCTATAGACTTGTACAGCATGTTACAGTACTGAATATTGTAGGCAAGTGTAACACGCTGGTATTTGAGTTTCTAACCATGGAAGAAGTACAGTAAAAATATGTCATAAATTATAAAAACTGATACACCTGCAAAGCGGTCTTACCATGGACTTTCAGGACTGGGAATTGCTCTGGGTGAGTCGGTGAGTGAGTGGTGAGTGACTGTGAAGGCCTGGGACATTCTGTGCACTGCTGTAGACTAAATAAACACTGCATGCTTAGGCAACAGTAAATTTATTTTAAAACTCTCTTTCTTGAATAATAAATTAACCTTAGCTGACTGTAACTTTTGAACTTTATAAACTTAATTTTTTAACTTCCAATTCTTTTTTAATAGCACTTAGCTTAAAACACAAACACATTGTATAGTTGTACAAAAATATTTTATTTTGGCTCGGCACCTGTGGCTCAATGGGCTAAGGCGCCAGCCAAGTACACCTGAGCAGGCGGGTTCAAATCCATCCTGGACCCGCCAAACAACAATGACGGCTACAACCAAAAAATGGCCGGGCGTTGTGGCAGGTGCCTGTAGTCCCAGCTACTTGGAAGGCAGAGTCAGGAGACTCACTTAAGCCCAGGAATTGGAGGTTGCTGTGAGCTGTGATACCACAGCACTCTATCCAGGGTGAAAGCTTGAGGCTTTGTCTCAAAAAAAAAAAATATATATATATATATATATATTATTTCTTTTTTTTAGTTTCCTGACATTTTTTTTAATATTTTATTTCTTTATATCCTTTTTCTATGTCTTTTTCTACTCAAATGTTATTTTTTTACTTTTTAAACTTTTTTTTTTGCAGTTTTTGGCCAGGGTGAGGTTTGAACCCGCCACCTCCGGTATATGGGGCCGGCACCCTACTCCTTGAGCCACAGGTGCCACCCATACTTTTTTAACTTTTATTGTAAACTAAGACCCAAGCACCCACTTTAACCAGGGCCACACAGAGCTAGAATCATAAATATTACTCTCTCACTTCCCCATCTTTTCCCACGTGGAGATATTGTCAATGGTAATAATGCCTTCTTCTGTAATCCCTCCTGAAGGGCCTGCCTGCAGCTGTCTTGCTGTTTTTATGTAAGTAGAAGAAACACATTCTAAAATAATCGTAAGAACTGCAATAAAGTAAATACATAAAGCAGTAACACAGTTGTCCATTATCACTGTCAAGTATTACGGACTGTACATGTTTGTACCTGCCACATTTCCTACCGCTGGCAATGTAATGTGTTTACAGCAGCATCACCACACACATGAGAATAAGGCGTCATGCCTTCGTGTTACGATGGCTCTGGCATCACTGGGCGCAGGAATTTTTCAGCTCTATTAAAATCTTGTGGGACCACCATCATACATGTGGTTAGTCATTGACCAAGAAGTCACTATGTGGTGCATGACTGGGCTGGCAGTGGCCTGTGGGGAACCAGAGCTCCATAGTAGAACAGAGTTAGCAACGACATTTGCCTTCTGTGTATATTGAGATGATTTCCAATCTCTCTGCTGGCTTAAGTAAATTTACAGATCACATTACTGATTTTTAAGAAAATTCATGCTCACAAAATTTCAAATGACTACTGATATGATTTCTTTTTTCTTTCTTTCTTTCTTTTTTTTTTTTTTTTTTTTTTTTTTGGAGACAATTTCATTTAGTCACCCTCTGTAGAGTGCTGTAGTATCACAGCTCGCAGCAACCTCAAACTGTTGGGCTCAAGTGATCCTCTTGCCTCAGTCTCCCAAGTTGCTGGGACTATAGGAGCCTGCAACAGCGCCTGCTATATTTTAGAGACAGGATCACGCTGTTGCTCAGGCTGGTCTCGAACTCCTGGGCTCAAGCAGTCAACCTGCCTCAGCCTCCAAGAGTGCTAGGATTATATGTGTGAGCTACCACACCCAGCCTTAGGATGGTTTCTTGAAAGAATCCATAGATCAAATCTAAAATGAATTATGAACATGTGTATGATTTTTTTAAATGGCAGAGTTGTCATGTATCCTTCTCTTAGTATAAGCTCTCTGCCAGATACAATGTAAAATAAAATCAGCAATAATCTAATCACAGTGAAAAAAACACAATATCCCCCAATTTGAAATTGTTAAGAAAGCCATTTGAAATAAACACTGCTTAAAATAATTGTGTTCCTGCTTTTAAGATACATGTTTGTAGTTTAAGTGTAAAGACAGACTAGATGTACAGAAAACAAATTGATGATAGCAGTTTTCTCCCAAGTACAAAAGATTAGCTGACAGGGAGAAATGGAATGAAATGTGACTTCCTTAAGTTTCTTTTCAAGTCAATTTTTAAAAATTAGGATATTATGATCATACTCCATACCTTCAAATCTAAGTAATTTCCTCCATACAATTTCTCCACTTCACCTGGGGCCTGCATTGTGCCGATAGCCTGCTGACAACATAAGTTCACATATGTGGTGGGCAGAATAATGATGCCCAAAAGACTTCCACATCCTAGTCCCTGGAACCTGTGACCAAATCACTATATAAGGCAAAGGGGGATGAATTAAGGTTGCAGATGGAATTAAGGGTGATAATCGTGCATCGTTAAAAATCAAAGATTATCCTAGAATGTCCAGGTAGCTTCAGTGTAACCACCAGTCTTCTTAAAAGCAGACCAGGCAGGCAGAAGAAGGAGAACCAAGAGACAACAATCAACCATGATTCCTGAGAAGGACTCAGCCTGATGCCGTTGGACTTGAAGGTGGAGGAAGAAGCCATAAGCCAAGGAATGTAGGCATTTTCTAGAAGCTACAAAAGGCAAGAAAACAGATTTCTCCAGATCTTCTAGAAGGATGGCCCCTACTGACACCTTGATTTTAGTCCAGTAAGGCCCATTTGCAGAAATCTGACTTCAGAACTGCAAGGTCATAAATTTGTATCGTTGTAAGCCACTAATTCATGGCAATTTCTTACAAAGCAACAGAAAATTAATACAAGAGAGTTCTTGTTTACACATAGTTATGTTTGCTACACACATAAACACACTCACACCCCTCAAGGGGAGTCCATCAAGAACTAGAAAGTTGTTTGGTGACAGATCACTTCCAATAAATATATGGTTTAGCAAGAAAATGTCCCAACGTTATGAAGCCACCACTACCACAATCTGGCATGAGGACAAAAAAATTGCAACAAATGTAGTAAAGGTTTTACCCCATAAAAACTCAAATAAATTGATGAAAACATCAAGTTAATAAATGGTCAAAGAACTTCTGCAGACAATTCACAAAATAAAAAGTATAAATGGCTAATAAAATCAAAGAATGTTTCAGATGGGCTCGGCACCCATAGTACAGTGGTCATGGTGCCGGCCATGCACCAAGGGTGGTGGGTTCAAACCCAGCCTGGGCCTGCTAAATGACAATGACAACTGCAACAAAAAAATAGCCGGACATTGTGGCGGGCGCCTGTAGTCCCAGCTACTTGGGACGATAAGGCAAGAGAATCGCTTAAGCCCCAGAGCTAGAGGTTGCTGTGAGCTGTGTTGCCACGGCCCTCTACCAAGGGTGACCAAGACTCTGTCACAAAAAAAAAAAATACAGAAGAATGTTTCAAATGAAGTAAAACTATTTCAAAAATAAATAAATGAACAGATGTCATTCGTTTAGTTTCTTGGCATACATGCTTAAGTGGAATAATCCTGTGCTACAAAGGGTGTGGCAAAACAAGCATTGTCAGTCACTACTGTGGTAGAATAAGAGATGATAAAAACTTTTTGAAAACCAATTCAACGGATCAGTGCCTGTGGCTCAACAGGCTAAGGCACCAGCCACGTACACCTGAGCTGGCAGGTTCAAATCCAGCCCAGCCGGCCAAACAACAATAAGGCTGCAACCAAAAAATAGCCGGGTGTTGTGGCGGGCACCTGTAGTCCCAGCTACTTGGGAGGCGGAGGCAGGAGACTCACTTGAGCCCAGGAATTGGAGGTTGCTGTGAGCTGTGATGCCACAGCACTCTATCCAGGGGGACAGCTTGAGGCTCTGTCTCAAAAAAAAAAAAAGAAAACCAATTCAACAATGTGTAAAAAGAAGTGCTAAAAATATTTAGTGCGACTTCTACCTCTGGCAATCAGAGCATCAAAAATACAGAATGTATTTATTAATGTTCAAAACAACTTCCAGTGATAGAATATTTCTTACATACATTGCAATATGTTTAAATGGTGCAAACTTGTGGGGTAACTGATAACTAAGCTTCTCCAGAGTATTAACTTGAGGACAGATATAATGTATCACAACTATAAGAAAAAAGATGGGAAAGTTATTAGGGATGGATTTATGGACCATTTCTTTCTTCTGTATATAGCTGGTTTATTGAATGAGCCAGATTTAGAAAACTTTGATTCCTCTTATAGCTGTTAAACATTAAAATAATTATAGTAATTATGAGTACTAGTACGAATTGCTCAATAGTCAATAATAATCAAAACTTTTAAACATATATTCTCAGATTTTAAAATACAATAACTGTATGTCCCAAACCAAAATGTAAGTGAAATATATAGAAATTTTTTTCCATTACAAATGTTTAGAAGTTACCACTATGTATTCTTCATCAATTTGATTATATTGGCTCTTTCTGGAATTTTGGCAGAGATTCTTAAAGTACATTTTTTCCCTTTGCAGCTGGTTGGTTTTGTGTATGCCTGTTACGTGATCAGTATTTCCATGGAAGAAGAAGATACCTGTAAGTACTCTTACGTCTACCCGTGAGTTCATTTCAGATGGTATACAGCTTCGGAAACTAATCATTACAGGGCTAGGAAATCGTTCATATTTGGAATCTAAAATGATGTAAGTCAGCATAGTAAAGTTATAATCGAAAGTTGACAGACCGAACTGCACACAGATAAGGTGACAATAAATATTAAAACTCTCGATCCAAGTTGTGAGAGGCTCGGAAGCCCACAGACTGCTGTCATATCATATCTTCGCAACCTTTCATCAGAAACCAAAATGTTATGCTGAGCAGATAATCAGGAACTGTTTTATCTGTCGGCAGTTGTAAGTATGCTGGTGGCAGAATTCTGAAATCTGACTAACAGTAACAATATCAATACAGCAATACACAGGAGCCAAATCTGCACCCCTATAAACTAAAAAAGATGCTATGAGAAAACTGAAAATTACAGCCTTCGAGGTGAGATGTGGGACATAAAAAACATATATATGTAAGAGATGCCAACGAAGAAACAGGGTGGTTAGACACTAACTCACGTTTTAGCAGAACTCCCAAATAAAAGACATACCTTGTATGTGATAGTGATTTAACAACACGGGCCAATAAATGGCATTTCATGAACACCTGCTAATAGATATACTCCTTGGCATAGCTCTGTTATGGGCTCGTGCAATAAGAAAATTTTAATTTCTTTTTATAAAATGAGTGACTTTAGATAAACAAGCCACACCTAACCAAACCAAGAATTTGGTTATATCATTGCATTATTGCTTGAAGTGTGAAATGGACTCTAACAAATGGGATGAAGTAGCTAACCATTTAACTTAATTCTAAAGCATAACTTCAAAGTGGGCTGATGAATGCTTCAGACCAAATAGATGCAGTGCATGGTGGATCAACTGGAGTTCAGTTGAAAGTAGAATCTCTTCTCAGTTTGACCAGATAGAAAAAATATTAGAACCTGAGATCAAACCTATCAAGGCAGTGAAAACACACAAATGCATTGCATCATATATTTTATGTTTACTGGGAGATTTTTTTCCTAATGCTAGGCAAGCCAAAAAGTTTCTGACACTTCAAAACTGAAGTTGCAATGATGCTTTTCACCTTGAGGTTAACTTCAAAAACTCTATTTTCAGGAATCTTAGTGATAGTGTCACTATCTAGTGACATTAACGAACAAAAAGTCAGGGCTCGGCGCCTGTAGCTCAGCAGGTAGGGTGTCGGCCACATACATCAGGGCTGGCAGGTTTGAACTTAGCCCAGGTCTGCCCCAGGTTTGTAGTGGGCTCCTATAGTCCCAGCTACTTGGGAAGCTGAGGCAAGAGAATCGCTTAAGCCCAAGAGTTTGAGGTTGCTGTGAGCTGTGACGCCACGGTCTTCTACCGAGGATGACATAGTGAGACTCTGTTTCAAATAAATAAACATAAAAAAGTCAGCAGCATGCTTCCAACTCATAGCTAAGACAGGTTACACAGCCAAATAGAATTGGTTAACATGAACAATTTTAACTAAAATGGAGACCTAAAGGAAGTTACTGGTATTAGAGCTGAATAAATACTTCAAAAAAGTATACTAATACATTGCAGCTGAATCCTTATAAAGCACTTTTGAACAGGTATCATTAAAAAAAGGTCCTCTTTCTTTTCCTCCTGACTGAACTGTAGACTCTCTAAAGATACCAATGCTATGTCCTACCTTCCTGTGGGAGAAAAGGCAGACAAATCAATAGTCTTCTTTTATCTAGTAGGATAAATACATAGAAGACTTTTCCTGAAGACTTACGATTTCAAATCAAACTGGGAAATGCAAAATGACATGCAAAATAAAAGGCTCATTGAAACTAGGTAAATGTTTTTTAATATTTGAACAGTCTTCTTTGAGAGTAATAATGTCAGGGTACATAGATTGTATTGCAGCTAGAAGATAACGTAATTCCACTGACTTTGATGTCTTTAATTACCTTAAGTTTGTCTATAGAAATCTCTGAATCAGCTATTTTAATACCCATCAAAATGGGATTGAAGCAGCTGCTAGAAGCCTATTCTATTAATGGTTTAATTCTAATCATTATTAGGGCCATACATTAAGTTACCAAGACACATCTGGATATAATAGCTTATTGCTATCACTGCAAATAATACTTAGAGTCAGAATGAGCTGTGGGCGCCCAAAAGAAAGTATATGCGACCAAAATCAAGCAATCACAAACCTTTTAGTCTGATAGTTCTCAACTGAGGGCAATTTTTATTAAAAGAAGTAGGAATCAAAAGTGCAGTTCTAATTAAATTGTCCCAGGGTCTTCAGAAAGCCTATACAAGTAAAAAGCAATGTCTGAAATCGATTGCAATGATCTCATAGACAGGTACAATTTGTGCCAACACTTAGATTTAGGTGCAATAATGACTTGCCCTTGCCTATGACTTTGCCCACCCACAGTAGAGAAGATATGTCCTTTGAATTATTTTTCCAAAAATTATACATAAAAAATAAGGAAATAACAGTAGCTTTCCAATTTGTCTAAGTATACTTCTGGAATGCTTATGCCGAAAGGTAACTGCAAATATGTTAGTTTTCTGGCAAACAATATATCATTTATAATTTTGATTCCTATTGAACTAATGGAAGTCTCTGCATTATTCAAAATGCAAAGCTAAGTTTTGTTCTTGGACTGAAAGCTGTCGGCCAGCCTTGAAAATTAATAACAGCCACCACTTCTCTTGTTAGCATTCTTGAACTGGCTCTACTGGACTGACATTTCAGATGGACGCTTCCAAAGGGTAATAGATGCTTGAGGAAACGTTTATTTCCAGCCACCCATCTTCTTAGTTACCTCTTGGCCTCTTTTACTATTTCTTATAAAAATTATGATTTCAGGCTCGGTGCCTGTGGCTCAACGGGCTAAGGCGCCAGCCACGTACACCTGAGCTGGCAGGTTCGAATCCAGTCCGGACCCGCCAAACAACAATGACGGCTGCAACCAAAAAATGGCAGGGCGTTGTGGCGGACGCCTGTAGTCCCAGCTACTTGGGAGGCGGAGGCAGGAGACTCGCTTGAGCCCAGGAGTTGGAGTTTGCTGTGAGCTGTAATGCCACGGCACTCTATCCAGGGTGACAGCTTGAGGCTCTGTCTCAAAAAAAAAAAAAAATTATGATTTCAGGTCAAAGACAATGAAATAAAAATCTCACAAAGGACAGAGTACCAGATGGGTCCCAGGCTTTCCACTATTTGTTCTAATGAAGAGGCCTACTTGTTTCTTTTTTAAAATACATCTGTCCATGTTTAACAAAACTTTTGTGAGACCAGAATCTTTAGTGTAGGGAAGCTGAGCTTGAGTCAGGTACCTTAGACCACTCGGCCATCCTGACACCCTAGAAACTAGGACCTTTAGAATCTATAATCATAAAAATTTATCAATGTCTTGTTTACAAATCATCTGCTGAAATGAACTTGTGAATTTGTTACCACCTTGTCAGACTTACAAAAAAGAATATTTTTTAATTTAGGAAGTGTGGAGGCAAGGCAAAATATGCTGAAAAATAGTGTTGGTCTTGTACAGACACTGCCAGGTTTTCTCAGAAGATCTGTTGCTAGCTCTACTCCTTCTGATATTAGATTGCAAATAGCAACTGGGGCGTTTGTTTGGTTTCACAAATGCTGGGGGTTGTATATGTTGAATGGTGGGAGAGAAAAGCATATCCAAAACCCTAATAGTATTTGAGAAGGAAATGAACCCTTCAGATACAGGTTCAATATCTTACACTGAACAGCTCACAATAGCTCTTGATACAGCCATTTGGCCCTTGCTAGTATTACACTTGTGTAAGTGTGCAATACTCAGTTCTGTGCGGGGAAGTTTAAGATCAAGGCCCTTGCTTTTGAGGAATTTTTCATGACAAGGAGGCATGAATAGTGGGAAAAGATTCCATGTCTCTACTGTCCCAGAGGCTCCCAGCTGGCTAGTGGTCATGTATTTGCCCTTCTGCCCATGTATGCCTTCTGAGAGTATAAGGTCATATTACCATAGGAATGATGGGAGTTGAAATTTTTTAAATACTATCTCCTCCTAAGAACTTACTAGAGAAGCTAACGAGAGAGAATTTGACTAGTTTGAATGTTAATTTCCAAATTTCCTTTCTTGACTTATGATGTGTCCAGAAGTCTCAGAGAAGAAAATTGACCACAAGGTCAGGGATCTGGGAGGGAAACTGCAGAGGCCTGGATGATCCTCAGTATGGAAAACAAGTCCCCTGTTTGCACCCCTGGCAAGGCAGATATTGGAGGGTGGGAGGAAAGGAGAATGCTGTGAGTCAAAGATGGAGAAATGCCCAAGGCTGGGTAAGGGTGACCCTGAAGTCAGGGTCAACGGTTCAAAGACCATGCCATGTTTTCCCAATAAACCATTAGAACCCACCAGCTCTGTTCTTTCGGTAACTATCTGATTGGTTGCATGTAATTATCCTAAAAGCTGATTTCTCCATCAGCCTCACCACAGCTCTGATTTAGAGCCTGAAACATGTTCCCTAATTTGCCAACATGGCTCTGCCAAAAAGCTGCGCAATGATTAATAGACTTCCTCATCTTCCTGCTAGAATGGAAGATCCATGAGGGCAGGATCTTTGTTTCGTTTCCTAGCTGTGCCCTGTGGTATAGAAAAATGCCTTCACACAGCATGCAACAAATAGGTGTTTGTTGAGTTTATACCATTAAATTTTTTTGTACCCAACAACTCATTTTTATAAAACCCCAATGTTCTGAACTTTGTTGAAATAATTTTGCCTTGTGTGTAGTATTTAGTGAAGATGTCTGAAGCACTTGCAAATATTCATATGAGCTGGGTAGAGGTCCTGCATTTATGTAAAATAATTTGATGGACTTTTAGTAATTGTAGAGGTCAAGTTATAGGGAGTGGGATTAAACCTGCACTGTACCAGAACAACAGCTTGATTTGTGAACTGGATGAGACATCTGGAGAAAATAGGTATATGGAATGTGGAAGCACTCCCAGAATGAAGCAAGTGGGAGTGAATTCATCTGCCAAATATGGCGGGGACATTACAGTTAGTGAGTGGGGACCAGAATGGTGGTGATCTCAGCCACCCCACACACGGGAAGGTCAGGCAGCCCGGGGATAGGATCCTAACTCCAGTGCTGTGGTTGGGAGACAGGTTTTTTACTCCTTGGATAGGTTATCAAGAAAGTCTTTCTCAAGAAGAATAATTTAAGCACTCAGATACCCAAACTAGTGAATTATGTGGGAGACTCTCCACATGGGCAAGAGAGAGAAGCCCTTTTATTCAACCCAGCTGCAAAGTCAGCACTGACATTCCTCTGGTCAACTCCCTCTGTGCCTCAGTAGAATCTGAGCACAGCTCAGAACCTATGCTCTGAAAGGGGGGCACTTGACCACTTTCCTCCCACCCTCCTCAGCCTAGAACCGATGACATAGCATCACATGACTTTATTGCCCATTGTGCTTTTCCCTTGGAGACATTTAATACAAGTGTAATTATTTAAAGTGATGGTATTTTCCAGGGCCAGTCCATTTCCTGATATCACTGGGCACCCTATACAATTTTCAGTGAATGGATATTAAGTGAATCAACATATGAACAAATGGACTCAGTAGGATGACTTCCAGTGGCAGAGATGGGGGAGAAAATTCTTCCTTTGCTATTCTCTATCTATGAGTCCTCTTCACACAAACCAAAAAGTTGGACTCTTCCCTAACTTCTCACACCCAGTCATCAATGAGACACCTTCACTTCCTGTCTTCAGTCTTTGGCACTGCTGTAGTAGAGTACCATAGACTGGGTGGCCTATACACAACAGAAAGTCGCTTCGCTCAGTTCTCTGCAGGGAAGTTTAAGATCAAGGTAAAGGCAGGCTTGGTGTCTGAGGAGGGACCCCTGCTTGGTCCATAGATGATTGTGTTCTTCTCACTGAGTTCACAAATGGTGAAGGGGACAGGCAGTGATCTTGGCCCACTAATCTCACTCATGGAGACTCTGCCCTCATGACCTACTCACCTCCCAAAGGCCTCACCTTCTCACACCATCACGCTGGGGATTAGGTTTTAACATGTAAACTTGGGGGAATGGGACAGAAGTATTGGGACCACAGCATCTCCTGTCAAGTAGCTAACAACTCCTGCCTGTTCCTTCCCATTCCTCTGGTAAACCCGCTCCTCTCTGTGCCTCAGTAGAACCTGAGCACGTCTCTGAACCTGCGCTCAACTCACCTGTTAATTAACTGCATCCCTAACTCAGAGGGTGGAAATCAAGCTTTGCCTTCCCTAGGATCTCACCTGGCTCCCTATACGGAACATCACTTGAAATTAGTGAATATTTGTTGCACACAATACACAGTATGGAAAGTGCCCCATATCTTTGCATTATCTCTCATATCTCTTTTTGCACGCCTTAAGAAAATTTAATCTTTCCCTGCCCTGGTCTATAAGGAAAAATCTGCTACAGATTTTTTTGTTTTTATTGTACACAGTAAGGTACAAATGGTTTGTGTATGTACTTTCTCTACTTTCCAGAGAAAAGGTGTGGCTTTATATTGTGCACTTACTATATTTGGAACATTTACTGAGAAAGGGCCTGGCTTTATGCTGTGTATTTATATTATTTGGAAAATCTCAGAGAGAAGTCATGACCTGTTTTGACACATAATTGACACTAGCAAGCAGACCGCTGCTATACCCCAGAAGGCATTTTGATTTTCTATGTTTCCACTTGAAACTGGACTTTGGGAATTATTTCAGTGAAAGTGGTGCTAACTCTGCCAATATCAAGCTCTGTAACCATTGACAAATCACTTCACCTTTCCGGGGATCCCAAAGGCACTCTGCGGCTGTAATGCTGCAGTTCTGCCCATGATGCCGGGCATGGGGGTGTTTTAAGATGTAATCAGACACATCACATTTTCTCCTTCACTGATTTGAAAGTGGTCACCCTCGGGATCTATTTCCAAAATCCTGACCTCTGTGTTCCGGAGTCACAGTGATGGGGTGTGATGCATCAGTCTCCCCCCAAAACAAGCCCTCTACATGAATGCCCGCCCCCTGCAGAGGTGGAATCACAACTCTCTGCTCCACCGCTTCCGCCAGGTGGGAACTCTCAGGCTCTCTCTGTGCATCGGGTCCTCAGACCAAGAAGCAAGAGCGAGAAGTCTGCTGTCCAGATGGCACAGAATGGAAGGAGAGGGATTTGGGATCCAGATGTGATAATGAGAGAGCAGAGTGGTAAATAAAAGGAAATCTCACACACACACACACACCCGCCAGGGTACCCTGAATGCACAGTCAGAAACAAAAAGGGGGCTGTGAGGATTTTATGAGGATCCTGTGCTAAGGTTTTATCCTGGTTATTAGTGGCAAAATTTAGGAGCCCAGGGGAAGAGTAGCTGACAGCACTCTGCCAGGGCCCCCTGGGTTTCCATTTTATATTTAAATTCAGTATCATAATCTGACCTCCCTCCCACCACTAAGATGGTGCTGCCAGCCCCACTGCGGGTGCACAGAGGTCCCATAAAAATGAATTCTTTGAGCCAAAAGTGTCTTAGAGAACCCTGCCTTCATTTTGGAGTCTCTGTTTTTGTTTTCAGGTGAGCAATGGAGGCGCAGAGGTGACATGAGTCCCACAGCCTCCTCTTCTGCCCTGCACCCTTAGCATTAGACTCCATCACTAAAACTTGTCCTGAAGACACTGAGCCGGGGGCATGGGCTCCCTCAAGTCCCCAGGCCCTCTCTCTCTCCCAGTGGAGTGCGTATGGTCATCTGTCCGTGACCATCACCTTCCCGACGTGGAGAAGGCAGCCTTCATCCTGTCCTGTGGCTCTCATGGGTCTATGTAATCCCTTCCGATCTGTAGGCACAATGCTCCCTTAATTCTCTCTCTCTCTCTCTCTTCCCCTACACAGCCGGTTTCTTCCTCTCAATGAGGCATTTCCTTTAGCTTGTAAGCAAAGTCACATAAACCAGAAAAAAAAAAGTGAAACCGCCCTTGCCTCTACACAGACGTGTATTTCACTTTCCTTCTCCCATGCTCCTTCCCCCCCATCCAAACTTCTCTGCAAAGTGGCCCAGAGTGACAGTGCGCACGTCCTCACCCCCACTCACTGTCATCTGCTGCTGTCAGGCCTCTGTCCTATGTCATCACCAAAACTGCTGTCTCAGAGGCCAGCAGGGACTCCTAATTGTCCAGTTCTCTGAGATCTTATCAAGGTTCATTGGAATTGACACCGTCTGTCACTGCTGACTGCGCCCTCCCAGAACATTCCCTCCTCTGGACTTCCAGGCAGTCCCTTCTCTTGAACAGCCAGGTTTTAACAACTAACAATTATTTCTTGAGACTTAGTATACGACAGATCAGTAGGGTGACTATAGTTTATTATAATCTATGGTACATTTAAAACAGCTAGAAGAGAATAATCCTAATGTTTCAATCATAATCAAAAGACAAATATTTAAGGGGATTGCTAGAGGAAACTAAAAAGCAGATTTCAACTTCAGATGAGAGAAACGTACACCGATCATGAAAACTCAACATTCTGGGGCCGTCCACACAATCTCCTCCTGGACTGGTACCGACAATGGGCCTTTTTACCGCACTAATTCATGAATTAACACCTTAAAATATCAGCTTCGAGTTGTAATGCTGCTCTTATTTTTACAGCCAATTGCATTCAAAATAGCTTTCTAAATCTCCAAATTGCCAGGACCTTTTAGTTCTCAAAAGCTATAGTCATGAACCAAATATTTAACAGTTCACGGACATCGGATTTTATAATTCCTTTGATGAAATATCATGCAAGGTACCAGCAATAAAAGGTATTTTGGAGCACTCACCCTCATGTTCTTCATCCTAAGTCCTTTAATGACCAAGAAAACATAGTATTTGTGTTCTTTGGGAAGCAACATTTGAAACTAGAACCTAAACCAGGTCTTAGGGAGCATTCACGTGACTTGAATGCCCACATGAAAAAAGCAGGGGTGATTTGGTAAAGGCATGAGGAACAAAGCAAATTGATCATAAATTGTGTCTAAGTTATACCTACGTAGCCTTTCCATTTTATCCACATTTTTCCTCATTTCCCCTGTGACTTTAAAAAGAGAAAGTCGGGAGGAATGTTTGCACAATGCCATGGTACATTCCAAAACTATGAAGAGTAGAGTATAAATGTCTGACCACAACAAATAAGGGAGGTGAGGGTGATGTTAACCAGTTTGAGGTAAGCATTCCACACTGTATATCAAATCAGCACATTGTACCCCACAAATGCATTAATGTACCTAGTTGTGATTTAAAAATAAATAAATAAAATATAACCAAAAAGAAAGTTAACAGTGTATTCCAAGGATATCTTTCTTTGCCGCAGTTCAACCGCTGCAAAACTTTCGATGTTTCCCAGCCCTTATTCATTTCATATCACCCTCAGACAATCTGTGATGTCTATGCCCAAGCTTGTGTCAGAGCTGGCTGGGTATTCAACACACCCATTTGTCTGTTCTCCTCCCAGGAACACAGCTGTTCTGTACGTCTCAGCCTCCACACAAGGAGGTGTCCCATGAGATTGAAATCTAGACCGTGGAATCTAGGCCTGGCCTCTAAAATAACTTCCACATACGATTCTTCTTGTTCTTTAACTTTCTTCCTGTTGCAGACAGACCAGCAGGGAAGATTCGGAAGCCATGTGTTTAAAATGGTGGATCCTGGGCTGGGCGCGGGGGGTCACCCCTGTAATCCTAGCATTCTGGGAGGCTAAGGAGGGACAATTGCTTGAGGTCAGGAGTTCAAGATCAGCCTAAGCAAGAGTGAAACCGCATCTCTACAAAAACTAAAGAAAAAGAAAAAGAAAATGATGGAGCCACAGTTTCAAAGAGGCCTGGGTCACTGACTTATTGTCTGGAGGAAATTTGACCATGTAGCTTGAGATTAGAGGGGTGCACATGGCCCTGAGGAGTACCCCAGAGGAGAGGGTCTATGAGGGAAGTGTTCCTAGCAGGGGTGGGGGGTGGGGTTAGGGGTGGAAGGAAGGGGGGCTTGGAGGGTTTGGGGTGGTGGGGGACCCCTGAGTAGAAATAGGCAAGTGTTTTCCCTGTCACTCAAGGGGAGTCAGACGTTTCAGGCATTCAGCAAACACAGAAGTGCCTGAGGTGTGCCCCAGGGAAGGTTTCTTTGAGGAGATGACATCTAAGCTAAATCCTAAAGGATGAAAAGGTGCCCTGAGGCAAAGGGCCAGCAGAGCATCCCCAGCAGAAGGCACACCAAGTTCACAGGGCTTCACTTCCTAGCAGAGGCTTCCAGCCAAAACAAAGGCTTGCACTTCAAAAGCAGCGTCCTGCCCAATGCACCTGAGGGTCACACAGGTGATCTGGGCTTCCCTGACCTTCAGAATCTCAAAAAAGCAGTGAATTCAGGGCGGACCGTACTGTGGACTTTATTTTAAGCCCCGTATTGAGCCGGAAGGCTATGTGAAAAGCATACTCTTTTTTGCAATGTTGTGAGAAAGTGCACAGCATGGACTTCAGTTTTCTTTTCTTTTCCTTTGCTTTCTGCCTCACTTTCTATTCATTCACCTACAAGTTTATTTGGAAAAGTAAGTTAAGTCTGTTTCTTTGTCCTTAAGGAAAACTAAGCCTCTTACTTACTAGTCCTAAAGACGAGGCCAGGGTATCATAATGAGTTTCCTCCTGAGAGAGCTGCTGGGCACAGAGTCCAGAGCTGCTCTGGACTCATCTCTGTGGTTTAGCTGATGCCTGTGACGGGCCCTGGGCACGGAAAGCTCTCTTTACATCTACTCTGTGTTTTATGCAATTTATGCAATTTTTTAAATTGATTTTTAAAAATTTTCTTTTTTCTTAAGCTGTAAATGCTAGATAGAAAGTTTAGTATTCTATTTATAAATTTGAAAGTTTTAATAATCACTTTTAGGAGGAGTGTTTCTTTTTATTGTGATAAAATATACACAATATAATTGTAACATTTTTAAATGTACAATTCAGTGGCATTAAGTACATTCACAACATTGTCTAAACATGACTATGATCCATTTCCAGAGCTTTTTCATTATCCTAAAGATAAAATATGTACCTATTAAACAATAAATCTCATCCTCTTCTGTCCCCAACCTCTAGAAATCTCTATTCTACTTTCTATCTCTATGAATTTATGTATTCTAGGTACCTCATATAAACAGAATTACACAATATTTGTTCTTTTGTATGTGGTTTATTTCACTTACAATTATGTTTTCAAGTTTCATCCATATTGTAGCATGTATCAGAATTTTATTCTTTTTTTAGGTTGAGTAATATTCCATTGAATTTTCAATTACTATTTAATCTATTTAAATTCAATAGTCTATATCGTGTAAATAAGCTGTTCCATTTACAATTTAAAGTTCTTTAAACATTAAACCTTCACTCATAACTAAACATAGTGTTTCATCCCCGTAATCTTAGCATTCTGGGAGGCCGAGGCAGGAGGACTACTTGAGCTCAGGAGTTTGAGACCAGCCTAAGCAAGAGCCAGACCCTGTCTCACTAAAAATAGAAAAATAAGCCAGGTGCTGTGGCTCACAATTGTAGTCCCCCCTACTCTGGAGGGTGAGGCAGGAGGATTGCTTGAACCCAGGAGTCTGAGGTTGCTGGGAGCTAGGCTGATGCCATGGCACTCTAGCCTGGATGACAAAAGTGAGACTCTCTCTCAAAAAAAAAAAACTCTATTCATAAATTCATCGTAATTATTATTCTTTTGAAGTTCTTCAAATATTTATCCTAATAAACAAAACATTCACTGGTTTTTAAACTACTGTAGCCAATGTAACAAATCTAATAAAATAAGTTACATATAAATTAAATCTCAATTTTTTAAGACATTATACAAACTTAATAAAATTTACCTATATTGTTCAACCCAGAATCACAGGTATAAAATCAATTGTATGATTAAAAAATCTTGAATTGCTTTTATAAGGTGAATCTATCAGATCTAACATAATCCATCTATGTTAAGAATTACAAAGACTTTATGTATCAAATAAATATAGATTATTCCAATGACTGTAAAATTCTGATCTACACTTTACAGAATAGTATTCACAGAAATGCATAGGACTCCCTCTGTTCTCTCTATAGTCAATTTCTTGTGTTGGAAACAGACTTCTCCAACAAATAAGCATCTCAAACAACTTGAGGTTGCCACATAGTCAAACATTTTCATCGGGGATGCAGGACTTAAATTCCAAAGGGATTATATAACCTTCCATTAATGAATTTAAAGAACTTCTTTTTTTTTTTTAAACAGAGCCATACTTTGTTGCCCTTGGTAGAATGCTGTGGCGTCCCAGCTCACAGCAACCTCTAACTCCTGAGCTCAAGCAATTCTCTTGCCCCAGCCTCCCAAGTAGCTGGGACTACAGGTGCCCACCACAATGCTCGGCTATTTTTTAGAGATAGGGTCTCACTCTTGCTCAGGCTGGTCTGCACCTGTGAGCTCTGCCAATCCACCTGTCTCAGCCTCCCAGAGTGCTAGGATTACAGTCACCACGTCCAGCCTAAAGAGTTTCTTTTTTAATAGTTGTTGGAAAAAGTGGAAATCTCATTCCATATCTTTCCAATGTAATTAAGCTAGCAGCCCACAACATGGACTTGACATTACTTTGAATAGGGAGAAGACTTCATTCCTTTTAAGAGTCTCTTTTTAATTGGTTTTAGACTTGTTAGCTCTTTTTTTTTTTTTTTTTGAGACAGAGTGTCACTATGTCACCCTCGGTAGAGTGCCGTGTCGTCACAGCTCACAGCAACCTCAAACTCTTGGGCTTAAGCAATTCTCTTGCCTCAGAGTCCCAAATAGCTGGAACTACATAGGTGCCCACCACAACCCTAAGCTCTTTTTTTGTTGCAGTTGTCATTGTTGGTTTTTTTTTTTAGCTGGCCCAGGCTGGGTTCAAACCCACCAGCCCCAGTGTGTGTGGCTGGTGCCCTAACCACTGAGTTATGAGTGCCACACCACTCGTCAGCTCTTTAAAACATTTCAATATCTTCCTATGAGTACCACACCACTTGTTAGCTCTTTAAAACATTTCAATATCTTCCTATCTAGCTTGACAGACCTTCGTTGACATTTCATTGGCTTCTTTTAATCATATCACTGGACAGAATCCTGTATTCTTACCATATTTAAGCTTGCTAAGTCTTCGAGACATTTAAAAGTTTGATTGTGCTGTGTTTCCCTAACAAATTTTTTATTCTGAGATTATTCACCTGTTCATATACAAAAGTATCTAAAGTCCAGATGAATCCAATGTATTATTTAATTTTAGATCTCTAAACCAGATTAAATAGCTAATTTTTCATTGATTTATTGATTAAGAAACAGCTACTGAGAAACTTCCCTGAGTTCAACCACAAGGACCCAGAGTGGAATAAAACTTGGTCCCTTTCCCAGGAAATCTTACATTCTTTTTTTTTTTTTTACATATACACTTGTTAATTAGGTTTCCACTTTTTGCCTTCACAGAATCTAAAAGGCTTAAAATTTAATAACAATAACAATTTTAAAATAAGGACTAGAAACAAAAACCACATAAAGAATGAACGAAGATAAATACATTCAGAAAAGAAAACAGACGATTACTGCACTGAAATATTAAGCAATATTAGTAAGAATAATGCCAAGAAAGCAACAAGAGATCTTACATTCTAATAGATGAGCCAGGTATGTAAATAATTACAGAAAAGTAAAGTGCAGAAAATGGTCTGTGTAAAGTGAATCAGATGCACAGATTAAAAAAGTGGAAGCTAACTGTGTCTCAGAGCATCAGGAATGGCTGCTCAAAGCATATGGACATGATCTTATATGAAAAATAGCACATCACCAGTAAGGGAACAAAGAAAAGGCATCTTAGATATCAGGAAAAATATATCCTAAGCCACAAAAACTTAGAAACCCAAAAGAATATTCAGGAAGGCTTGTGGAAAATATAGATAAGTCAGGTAATCATGAGTAACTGACTCTGTTCCATTCCCCAAGTAAATGGTGGGTTAGTCTTTGACGTACCTTGAATTCTGTTTTACACCAGTGGTTTCCAATCTAGTTCATATTTGGCACTCACACAGAATGCCAACGTTTGTAGGCATTTACCACCATGGATAGTGATAAATAAATTACTTATCTCCCAGGAAGAAAAGACTAGCTAGCACTACCCAAAAGGCTAGTTCCCTACTCATCCTGTTTGTGCCTGCGTGGGTGTGCATACACACGTGCCAGGGAATGGTGAAATCAGCGACCCATTACATCTGTACCCACTCAGGTCACACCATTTGGGAGGCTTTCCTGTGGGGTCAGTGAATGGATTTAATCTTGGGAATGATGTGATCAGATTCAGTTTTCTTTGAACAGTAATTCACAGAAAGAGAAAAGTATTTATAAAAGAGATTTCCGTGAGGAACCAGCATTTTAGATGGAGATTTTCCTAGGAAAGGGAGAACCAGAAGTAATAATAGGGGCTATAAAAAAGAAAATAAGATTTCTGAGGGGAAAAGTCCAAAACTGTGGCAGCAGACAGTAAAAAGGAATTATAGAGAAACTTCAAAGCCAGCAAGCACTTGTTACTTGATTTACAGGGCAAAGTAAAATGTTGGCTACAGTTAAATAAGAATTATAGAAATATATTGAGGAAAAAACTAGATAACTAAGAAAAAGTATAGTACTTTGGAAAAGAATTTGTCCAAGGATCTTTGTACAAATTCTCAGACTGTTTTAAGCCTCATACTTTTTTGAACACGATTTTTCCCTCTCAGCCCTTCTATCCTACATCATTGACTCCAAAGAGATTTTAGGAACTGATTATTCCATTGCTTAAGTATTATATACTACTAGAAAATTTTTAAGTCGGAAGAAATATTCAGCACTGATTGGGGGAAACATCTGATTGCAGAGAGATCTGAACTCACAAAAGGACTGAAAGCCAGAAGTACAGCCAAATAAAAATGCAGAATAGCTCCCAAACTAGGAAAAGTTGGTGTCTTTGGGGTTTTTTCCGATCCTGTTTTCTCCAGAGTAAAATTTGCCTCCAAAAAAGCTTAGCAAGACCGACACAAAAGCCTTCAGCTACCAGCAAATTTGAACAGACAGTAATTGAAAAATTACAAAAACTTTGAAAGTGCCTTCAGTAAAGCCAAACCAGAGTTGACAACTGGAAGCAGGGACTCCATCCAATTATGCAGGTACCAACAAAGACAGTGAAGAGTTAAGGGCGTGCCTACCACGGGGAAGTAAAGGTAAATTTGAGGGGCTTTAAAAGAGCTGAGTCACTTGAAAGAAAATGGAAAACGTGCTATTAAAGATAGAGACTAAGGTTCGGCGCCTGTGGCTCAAGTGGCTAAGGCAACAGCCATATACACCTGAGCTGGCGGGTTCGAATCCAGCCCGGGCCCACCAAACAACAATGACAGCTGCAACTTAAATTGGCCAGGCATTGTGGAGGGCGCCTGTAGTCCCAGCTACTTGGGAGGCTGAGGCAGGAGACTCTCTTGAGCCCAGGAATTGGAGGTTGCTGTGAGCTATGATGCCACAGCACTCTGTCCAGGGTGACAGCTTGAGGCTCTGTCTCAAAATAAATAAATAAATAAAGATAGAGACTAAAGTAAGACAAAAAAAGAACTTGTTACTTTTTCCAAATATGAGAGAAATATAGTGTATGTATGTTTGGCGGGGTGGGATGGTGGGAGGAGGTGTGTTGTGGGCATCTTTATAAAGGTGGCACAACTCTTACAACAAAGAGTGGTGAGAGAAGCCCCAGTAGTAGGGTTTAATAGATGCACCCCTGGGGGGACACTCCAACCAGATTCCACAACTCCGGAATCCAAGACAAAATCCTAAAGGGAGCACGGCCCAGGGGATCCTCACAGATAACCAGAGGAAGCTGCCCTGCATCTAAAGCAATAACAATAACAGTGAAAACATTCGGAGAAAGTCACTTTTTCTGCCCTTCCATGGGATTTTACAAAGAGTGATTTGAAATACTCAGCTATCTCTCCTCAGGGTTCATGCTAGTGAGGAGAAAAAAAGTGGAAATGAGAGTAACACCAGTCAGGTGCTAAACAAAAGGCGAGTGAGACTGCTGCGTGGGTACTCGGGCTCTGACCACGCTCACAGACGGCTCAAGCACGGCCCTGGGCAAAGGAAAAACCGTCACTTGTATGTGACACTCAGCCTCACAGATGCCACCTCCCTGAATTGTTTTTTCTTTCCTAAGTAACATCTTCATATGGGACAATTTACCTTTTCAGAATAAAAGGCGGTCACAGAAGAATAAAACTGCTAGGCTTCAATGTGGCCCACAAATCAATTTTTCCTCTTCGAAACTAGCTACTCCCTCCAGATAAAAGAAATCTGACCACAGACAAGCTCAGTGCAAGTTCCACAAGGATGGAACACTGTCCTGGGGAACAGGAAGAAGAGAGCGCCGGAATTCTCACAATTCATCATGTAATCCTGAACTAAGCATAGCTTTTGAATTGGGAAATCCATAAGTGACGGGAGTGTGTCCTCAAGATAAACGTTTAAATAAAATCCGTAACAGCCTGCTGTCCACCGCATGTCTTCTGCGTGCCCACCCACCATGCCATTGTCTGGTTCATGGTAGGGACACCCTGTGAACCAGTCATTGCCCTCATTTTACAGACCAGGAAACAGGGATTTTTTTTTTCCCAATTCACGCAGCTTTTAAGTGGAACTAACATTTGATCCAGATACCTTGGGTGCCAAAGTACAAATGCATTCCAACATTCAGTAATGCCTTTGTTTCCAACAAAGATAACAATAAAATTCTTCATAAATAAGTTTAAAAAGAGAGAGAGAGATACAAACAATGGTCACCCACACGATTAAAACTAGAGCAGTCATATTTAAATATGAAGTGATAAATTACTGGAGTAATAATGTAAATTTTCTAGATAACGTATACAAAAATAATGGACTAGCCCACTAAAATGTAAGTGGATATGGAGAGGTACAGTAATTTAACTGTTAACTTATAAGTTACAAATTTATAAATTTGGAAAAGGGACTTTCTTGTTAATGCTTACAGCCTGCCAAATGGCCCCCCTGGAAACATGTACTTCGTGGAAGCAAAGGAGGAGATAGGAATTTATGCTGAACAGGTCAGCCAAGCACATGTGTTCAACAGGTTATAGGCGGCGCTATAAATATTCATGAAGAGGGTCCCCACCCACGTGTACTGCATAAACATGCACGTTGCCTATGCCCCATGTTCACTCTGGGGTGGAAACATAATGTTTGAATGTATTACCATTAGGCTCTATCCATCAAAAGACAAAGCAGAGACAGGAAGGCATCTGGGTGCACAACCTCTGTAAACTGGCCAGGGCCAGTCCATTGTTGGTGGTCTCTTATCAGGAGAAAGTTATTGAAATCATCTCTTATCCAACTAAAAATATAGCTATGGTTTTTAGAACAGGAGGTCAGTTAGTCTGGGCCTCACCATGAGCAACAGCTGTTTCAAAACTGCTTATCTTGAGGCCAGTACTTGATTAGTTGCTAGAGAAAAAGAAAAACCTTATGGCAGCTAGAACATAATTTATGTTCTAAGTGTAGGAGTGCATGATTTAAGCCCTGCCTGGCATGGCCTTAGGTCTTATTTATAACTTGGTATCTCATTTCCACAAAGAGTCTGTTCCATCAGTCTTATGGAGCATTTTAACATTAATGCAGCTGTTCTGTCTAAATGGCAAAAGGGAGTGGGGTATAATGAGATATATATGACCTTGCATTTTGTTTTGGCCAGAAACTTGGGTTTTAAGATTTCTTTGGAGTCCTTCTGGCCAAGAGGAGGTCCCTTCAGTCAGTCAGTTGGGGGACTTTGGTTTTATTTTCAGTTGTAATAATACTTGCAGTAATCTTCCCCCCAGACAATTGTCTTAGGACCAGTCAACATGTGAAGCTTATCATTAGAAGAACAGAATCTGAGTATCCAGTTCAAATGCCACCAAATCGTGAAAAAAAAAAAAAAAATAACCAAACTAAACACAAAAAGCTGTCTTTAATTTTATTTATTTATTTTTATTTATTTATTTATTTATTTGTAGAGACAGAGTCTCACTTTACCACCCTCAGTAGAGTGCTATGGCATCACAGCTCACAGCAACCTCCAACTCCTGGGCTTAGGCAAATCTCCTGCCTCAGCCTCCTGAGGAGCTGGGGCTTCAGGCTCCCACCACAATGCCCAGCTATTTTTTTGTTGCAGTTCGGCTGGGGCCGGGTTTGAACCCATTGCCCTCGGTATATGGTGCCGGCACCCTACTCACTGAGTCACAGGCACCGCCCTATCCAATAGGATTCTAAATGAAGAATTTGCCATTATTAAAGTCTGGCTTGATGCAACATAAGAGAACATGATATTAGACAGATCTTGTGGATGTGATTTTTAAAAAGCAAAAATGTAACTTCCATTAGTTTTTAATGACCAAACTTAGTCTTTCTTCTTCATAGTAGTCAGCTGGAGGAAAACTCAGCCACCTAAGTAATTTCTCAGACACATCAGCTGTGAACACAGGGAGTTGTTCTGAGGTCAGAGTTGGCATGGTAGTGTGGGCTGGGAACAGTAGGGGTAGACATCCACTTTCTATCCCTGTCTTTCGTGTTGGCATCCACTGAGATGTTGGTCCCCTCTGTGGCCACTGTGCAAACATCCTGCTCTTGGCTGCCAGCACTCCACGTGTGCATGATGGAGGTCCCAGGGCTCCACACCAGTTTCCTGAGCATCATAACTATTGCTTCACTTCTGTCTTCTGCAATCACACAGATGTCTCTGTGGCTGGCCATAATTCATACAGAGAACAATTCTGGGACACCTAATTCCAGCTTAGATAAATTGGCACAGTACAAAATCACTACAATTTTTAATAATAAAACTAAGACATGACTCTTTTGAAAGTAGCTCATGCAATTTAAATGCCACAGCAATTTAATACTTGTCCCCATTCATTTTAAAAGTATCTAAACAAGCTTTAATTAGCCAATGAAATTTTAAACCATTCCATTTTCTTTGGGGAGGTGTATTTTCATTTTCCTTCCCCCATAAAATTCTGTCCTAGTGTAATATATTTAGTCTTACCTTTTTTTCTTAGTTTATATTTCTGCAGTAAGAAAAAAATGTAGATTGAAACGTCATTCTTAGTGTTATCTTTGCATGAATAAGAGTTCTTAATCTGTATAGTTCAGTTATTAATCTTAAATCTTAAATTAGAGAGTGTTGTTGTTAATGTTTTGCATGCCTTTTAAGAAGTCTTCACCTAGCAAGTGTAGTAACTGACCTGGCAAGAAGACCCCTAAAGGCTCCTAACTGTTTCAGCCTGAGTCCCCGTCCATCTCAACCCCCCCCCTCCCCTTATTGGTTTAATTCTGAGCACAGATTATAAGGAAGTTCTCTGAGTTCCCTGACTCCCTAGCTATGGATACACAATAGTAAAAACTTACTCAAGCAGAGTTTCTCAGGTTACTGAATTTCCCAAGCTACTAAGCCTTCCAAGCTGACCCTGTGCCAATCACCATGCAACAACCCCCTTGAGCCACCACACAGTAAACCCCTGAGCCAACTACCTGACTCTAACCCCACCCCCCAGATAACCGCCACATTTTGCTTCTGTTATTGCTTGGCTTGCCACATAGCAACATAAAAGGGTATAAAAGGCTGCCTGCATTTCTCTTTGGGGCCGTTTGCCCTTTGGGACAGTGGTCCACCTGTGCAGATGTAACAAATCACCACCTGATTTGGGCCGTTTGCCCTTTGGGGCAGTGACCCACTTGCACAGGTGTAAATAAAACACCACCTAATTTGTACCTAAAATGGAGTCGGTATTTTTCTTATGGGTGGCACAGTTACAGCACAAGTCTATGAAGGTGTGTCTCAATATTATATTACATTTATTTATTTATTTAGCATGTCACTTTTTTTTTTCTGTAGAGACAGAGTCTCACTTTATCACCCTCAGTAGAGTGCCGTGGCATCACACAGATCACAGCAACCTCCAACTCCTGGGCTTAGGGGATTCTTTTGCCTCAGCCTCCCAAATAGCTTGGACCACAGGTGCCTGCCACAATGCCTGGCTATTTTTTTTGTTGCAGTTTTGGCCGGGGCTGGGTTTGAACCTGCCACCCTCATTATATGGGGCCAGTGCCTTACTGACTGAACTGACTGAGCCACAGGCACTGCCCTAGCATGTCACATTTTGATCTATTGATTTTTAAGTATCATGTGACACAGAAATCAACATTCTTCTTCTCTTCCATATACATATTCAGTTGACCCCAAATCCTTAATTTAAGAAAATTATGCCTGCTTTATTGCATTATGATGACATCATTGCCATAAATTGAGTAGGCCTGTTTTTTAATTCTATTGTGCTTCATTTATCTTTTTCTTCTTGTGTAAATAACAAACTCTCTTAATTACTATAATTTATTTGCAATAAAGTCTTGATATCTGGTAGTATAAGTTATTCAATGTGGTCCTTTTTCAAGATGGTCTTAGCCTTTTCCCATGAATTTTAGAATCAGCATTTTAGTTAAACTGCTGAAATTTTTATTGGGCTTTCTTTGAATCCATAGATTAATTGCTCTACAGTTCAACTGGTATCTTTACAATATATAGTACACCATGGCAAATTGTGATTTAAGTATAAAAGAGAAAAAACAAAAAAGTGAAGGAAATAGGATGTGTGCAAAGGATTGACATTATAGATAAAATAGTTGAGATATATGGAAAAAGATGTACAGCAATCTTATTATTAAAAATTGTTATTATTTTTTTTTGAGACAGAGCCTCAAGCTATTACCCTGGATAGAGTGCTGTGGCATCACAGCTCACAGCAACCTCCAATTCCTGGGCTCAAAGCGAGTCTCTTGCTTCTGCCTCCCAAGTAGCTGGGACTATAGGTGCCTGCCACAACGCCTGGCCATTTTTTGGTTGCAGCTGTCATTGTTGTTTGGCCGGCCTGGGCTGGATTCGAACCCGCCTGAGAGCTCAGGTGTACGTAGCTGGCACCTTAGCCCATTGAGCCACAGGTGCCGAGCCTAAAAATTATTTTTAAAGTACTACTAGTTGATGAATCACTTAGGTTCTTCTTCAATTACTTTGGAAGCCAAAAGTTGAGAAACATCTACCTTGTCATTAGTAGCTAATACTTTATCATCATCATAGAAAATTAAAATTG
>CAUYRH010106242.1:0-35577 GCA_963574655.1 Perodicticus potto
CCTGAGCAGCTGGAAGTACAGGCGCTGGCCACAACACCCAGCTATTTTTAGAGACAGGGTCTCCCTCTGGTCTCAAACCTGTAAGCTCAAGCAATCCACCCACCTTGGCCTCCCAGAGTGCTAGGATTACAGGTGTGAGCCACCACACCCGGCCTGACTAATTTTTCTATTTTTTTTAGAGATGGGGGCTCGCTCTTACTCAGGTTAGTCTCAAATTCCTGACCTGAAGCAGTCCTCCTACTTTGGCATCACTGAGTGCTAGGATTAGAGGCATGAGTTTACTGCGCCAGGCCTTCAGACTGCAGCTCTATATAGAAGACAAGACTGGGGTTAAGCCTTGGTGCCCATTGCTCAGTGGTTAGTGTGCCCACATGCACCGGGGCTGCCTGGTGGGTTCAAACCTGGCCAGTGCCTGCTAAACAACAATGACAACAATAATAAAAATAGCCAGGCTAAAAAAAAAAATAGCTGGGCTTTGTGGCAGTTGCTTGCAGTCCCAGCAACTTGGGAGGCTGAGGCAAGAGGACTGCTTAAGTCCAAGAGTTTGAGGTTGCTGTGAGCTGTGATGATACAGCACTCTACCGAGGGTGACATAGTGAGACTGTCTCGAAAAAAAAAGGCTCAGCGCCTGTGGCTCGAGCAGCTAAGGCACCAGCCACATACACCTGAGCTGGCGGGTTAAAAATAGCCAGGCGTTGTGACAGGCGCCTGTAGTCCCAGCTGCTTGGGAGGCGGAGGCAGGAGAATCGCTTGAGCCCAGGAGTTGGAGGTTGCTGTGCGCTGTGATGCCACAGCACTCTACCCAGGGCGACAGCTTGAGGCTGTCTCAAAAAAGAAAACAAAAACGGCTCGGCGCCTGTAGCTCAAATGGCTAAGGCGCCAGCCACATACACCAGAGCTGGCGGGTTCAAATCCAGCCCAGGCCTGTCAAACAACAATAACAACTACAACCAAACAATAGCCAGGCGTTGTGGCAGCACCTGTAGTCCCAGCTACTTGGGAGGCCGAGGCAAGAGAATCACTTAAGCCTAGGAGCTGGAGGTTGCTGTGAGCTGTGATGTCATTGCCCTCTATCCAGGGTGACAGCCTGAGGCTCTGTCTCAAAAAAAAAAAAAGGACTGGGGTTAACTCAGACACAGAAAAATAAAATTAGCTAAGACATGGGTATATCTCACAGGCCGTAGAAAGGAAGGAAAGTACCTAGCCTGATGCCTAATAGGTATACTATCAACATCTACTGAATAAAGACCTTCCTTCTACTGATACCCAAAAGAGGACCTAATGGTAATAAGTATAATCAAGACTGGAGAGCATACTAAGGGGAAAGCAGGGGAGTGAAAGTTTATTGATCTCCTACTATATGCTAGGCATTATAACTTCTGTTATCTGACCATCCTGGAGAACCAATAAAAACTCAACAACCCAAATTGTTCAGGCCCATGAGAAAATCAATCAACATGAGCAGGTTAATACAGTGGGTAAAAGCACTAGGGGACAAGAGTCAAACTGAAGTGAATTCAAGTCCTAGTCCTCCCACTCTCTAACAAAGTGAGCGTAAGCAGGCCTTTTTCCCCACCTGCAAAACAGAAATAATAATAGTGCCTGCCTTACTTGACTGTGAAAATATGAGATAAAGTGCCTGGCACACTGTAAGCTCTCAAATAACCATCAATTGTGGCAAATTGTGTTCCCCAATGATGGCCACAATAATATCTCCCATCCCACATGTTCTTTTTATAATGTGACTTTGACACTTCTTCCTTGAAGCCAGGACCAGCTATGTAATTTACTCGGTCCCTCATTCAAAATGTATTAAGAATTTCAGGACAGCAATAAGAGACCATTAAACTAAGTGTGGGTTGCACGACCATGAAGTCAGTACTGCTTCAAGAGGTGGGGTTTTGTGTTGCCTCTCCTTGAATCTAGGTGGGCATGTGACTGCAATGGAGTAGCACAATGTGACTTCTGATACTAGGCCATGAGAAGTGACACAGTGTCTGCCTGGTTCTTTTGGATACCTCCTTGGAGCCCTGAGCTCCTATGTAAGCAGTTCGACTGGTTTGAGGCCACCATGTGGTGAGAAAACCCAAACTAGCCAGGTGTAGGGGCATTGAGACTACATAAAAAGAAGGGAAGGCCTGGCTAGGTCCCTGCTGTTTCAATGTTCCTGCAACACCACCTTTAATCACTATCAACCACAATCACATGTGAGATAGCCACGCCTGCCCAGCTGAACCCTTCCTGAAATTCCTGACCCACAGAAGTCATGAGAGATAACAAAAGCAATGTTGTTCTTTTAAGCCAGCAAATTTGGGGTTGATTTGTTACTAACCAATGATAACTAGGCCAGGCATGGTGGCTCACGCCTGTAATCCTAACATTCTGGAAGGCCGAGGTGGGTGGATTGCTTGAGCTCAGGAGTTCAAGATCAACGTGAGCAAGAGTGAGACCCTGTCTCTAAAAATAGCTGGATGTTGTGGTGGGCACCTATAGTCCTAGCTACTCGGGAGGCTGAGGCCAGAAGTTGGAGGTTGCTGTGAGCTATGACACCATGGCACTCTACCAAGGACGAAAAAGTGAGACTGTTTCAAAACCAAGCCAAACAAACAATTGATAACTAGAACACTATCATTATTAAGATAAGAAAATGGTCAGTGCCAGTAATGAACAATAATTATATTGTTTGTTCACTTGTCACTTGTGGTAGCAGCAGTGAAATTCAGGCCCAAATTGATACATCAGAGTAAAAGGAACCGTGGCTGAATGTGTGAAACTTGTTTGAATCTTGTTTCAAACCTTCCAGCTGCAAGGACATTTTGAGACAATAGGAATATCTGAATATGGACTGGGTCTTAGATGATATTAAAGAACAATTGTTAAGAATTGTTAAGAATAATTTGTTAGAGGTGACCATAGCATAATGGTTATGGTTTTTAAAAGTCTATTGATTTGAGATGAACACTGAAGTATTTACAGAGGAAACAACATGATGTCTAGTATTTGCTTTAGAATACTACAGAATATGTCAAGACCATACAATGAGCGAAAAAAGAGTCTCTTCATCAAATGGTTCTGGGAAAACCACATGCAAAAGAATGAAGGTGGATACATATCTCACCCCATACACAAAAATTAACCAAAGTGGATTGATGATCTAAAGGTAAAAGCTAAACTATTAAACTCTTAGAAGAATACATAGGGTTTATCTTTGTGACCTCAGATTTGGAAATGGACTCCTAGATTTGACTCCAAAAGCATAATCACCAACAGAAAAAAAAATAGATCAACTGCATTTCATCAAATTTAAAAATTTTCATGCATCAAAGGACATTATCAAGAAAATGAAAAGACAAACTTGAGAATGGAAAGCATATTTACAAATCATGTCTCTAACGAGGGTCTAGTATTCAGAATATGTAAGGAAATCTTACAATTCAATAAGAGAAGGGCAAGAAGTCCAACTAAAACCTGGGCAAAAGACTTGAATAGACATTTCTCCAAAGATATACAAATGACCACTGAGCACATGAAAAAATTCTCAGCATCATTAGTCATTAGATAAATGCAAGTCAAAACCATGAGATATCACTTCACACACACTAGGGTGGCTATAATGCAAACATACCACACACAAAAATATGTACATGCATATGCACACCCAGAGGGAGAAAGAAGAATAAATGTTGGCCAGAAGTACAGAAATTAGAACCCTTGTATATTGCTGGTGGGAATGTAAAATGGTGCAGCTGCTATGAAAAATGATTTGGCAATTTCTCAAAAAGTTAAATAGAGAATTACCATATGAGCTAGCAATTCCACTCCAAGGGAAATGAAAACATATGGTTGCACGGAAACTTATACATAAATGTTTATAGCAGCATTATTCATAATAGCTAAAACGTGGAAACAACCCAAATGTCTATCACTGGATGAATGGATAAATTGTGGTATATCCATATAATGAAATATGATTCAGCCATAAATTGGAATACATTACTGATGCATGCCACAAGTTGGATGAACCTCCAAAACATGATAAATGAAAGATTGCCAGACCTCAAAACTTCCATATTGTATGACTCATTGCATATAAAATACCCAGGATAGGTAAATCAATAGAGACAGAAAGCAGATTACTGGTTGCCAGGGGTTGGGGTGAGGAGGAAATGGAGAGTGATTACTTAATGGGTATGGGGCGTTTTTCTTGAGTAGTGAAAACATTTGAAAGTAGAGAGAGATAATGGCTGCATGGCACTTTGAATGCCCTCTGAAAGTCCACTGAAAAATCAACTCACGAAAGGCAGATTAATTGGAGAAAAGACATACATATTGAACATTGCATACATGGGAGCCTTCAGAATGGAGATTCAAAGACACAGGAGAAGTTGTCCATTTTTTTGCTTAGGTTCAACAGCGTATGGACAGCCAAGTAGAAATATGGTTGGACAGAAAGGGTGTGATCTAATGCTAATAGACTTGAGTGGGGGAACCCAGAAAGGCCTGTCTTTCTAGATTCTTCTTGGCCTCTATGAACAGCATTCCTTCCTTCTACGATTGGGACAGGACCCTCTCTGGAATGGGGGTCTTATGACCTAAGTCATACAAGGTAGGTCAGATAATTTCTCTTTTTCTTTTTTAAGACAAGAGTCTTACTCTGTTGCCCTGGAGTAGAGTCCCATGGTGCCATAGCTCACAACAACTTCAAACTCTGGACTCAGCCTATCTTCTTGCCTCAGTCTCCTGAATAGCTGGGACTACAGGTGCCTGCCACCATGCCCTGCTAGTTTTTCCATTTTTAGTAGACACAGGGGTCTCACTCTTCCTCAGGCTGGCCTTAAACTCCTAAATTCAGACAATCCACCCACCTGGCCTCCTAGAGTGCTAGAATTACAGGCGTGAACCACCACACCCATAGCAGATAATTTCTCTATCGCAAATTTTTACACAGAAAAGTGGAGGGAAAGTTAGAGTAATATTTTTAGGTTTTGTAGCTGGCTTTGGGGAAAAGGGGTTGTGGTTTCTATGACCTGCCTTGGGGAAGAGGGAATCTAGTTTTTTGGTTAGCCTCTGGGGAGACGGAGGGGTGAGAGACCTGAGGACAGAAGGAGATCAGAGGAAAAACTTTTGTGCTGTCTCAGGCTGCTTCTGAGGTGTTTTGGAGTATTGTTTTCTGAGTCTTACCACCTAAATACCACTGAATTGTACACTTTGAGATGGTTAACTGTTTCCTTTTGACTGAAACCACTGTCTTCCAGTAATTCACCAAAATGAGGAACACAAAGAGAGAGGAGAGGCATCTAATACATGCTTCCCAGGCTTTTTAGAAAACATGGACTTGTTCCGTTGGCCACATGCATGCGAAAAAGGTGACCTTATAGACAACAAGGGAATAGGTACTGTTCAAAAAGACATGCCCCATAAATCTTTTTTTTTGAGACAGAGCCTCAAGCTGTCACCCTGGATAGAGTGCTGTGGCATCACAGCTCACAGCAACCTCCAATTCCTGGGCTCGAGCGAGTCTCCTGCCCCTGCCTCCCAAGTAGCTGGGACCGCAGGCACCCACCACAACACCCAGCCATTTTTTGGTTGCAGCCGTCATTATTGTTTGGTGGGCCCGGGCTGGATTCGAACCCGCCAGCTCAGGTGTATGTGGCTGGCGCCTTAGCCCGTTGAGCCACAGGCACCGAGCCCCACAAATCTTATTGTCACAAAACTAGAAGAATCTAGAACGTTATCCAGCATGCTACTGGCAGTCATTGTTGTAAGAGTTAAGGGCGAGATTCTTGCCAAGAGAATTAATATACATATTGAGCATATTAAACATTCTAAGAGTCAAGATAACTTCCTGAAGCTCAGGAAGGAAAATGTTCAGAAAAACAAAGAAGCCAAAGAGAAAGGTGCCCGGATTCAACTGAAGCGCCAATCTGCTCCACCCAGAGAAGCACACTCTGTGAGAACCAACAGAAAGGAGCCTGAGCTGCTGGAACCTAGTCTTTGTGAATTCACGGCGTAATAGGTGTTTAAAAAAAAGAGGGACTACTGACTGCAGTATAAAAAAGGAAATGGTTAACTGTGTGGTACACAAATTCAGGTCAATATAAAAAATACAGCAAAAAAAATGGAGGTGGTGGTGGTAGATGAAACAAGATTAGCAAAAAGCAGCCAGGCATGATGGCTTACGGAATCCTAGCACTCTGAGAGGTCAAGGCAGGTGGATTGCTTGAGCTCAGGAGTTTGAGACCAGCCTGAGTAGCAGCGAGACCCCATCTTTACTAGAAATAGAAAAAACTAGCTGGGTATTGTGATGGGTGCCTGTAGACCCCAGCTACTAGGGAGGATGAGGTAAAAGGATCTCTTGAGCCCAGGAGTTTGAGGTTGTTGTGAACTATGATGCTACATACCCAGGGTGACAGAAAAGAAGAGATTAGCAAGAAGCTAGAAACTGTTGAAGCTGAATAATGGATGCCTGAGGATCCTACATATTATTTTTCTTCCTTTTATGTATGTTACATATAATAAACATAACATATTTCCATATAAATGGAAATTTGTATATGTAACATACACAAAATCATGAAAAATAATATATAGGATCCTGAGGGTCCTCATTTATATATATAATAATATTTCTCTTGATGAGAAGTTGAACTCGTAAAACTGTAGCAATATGATATATACTATCTATTTTCAAAAATTTCCTTCCTCTGAAAGTCTAAAAAGATAATCATGTCCTGATAAACTACTCATGAGTGCTTGTTTGGAGTGGGTAAGGGGCAAAAAAAAGACTGCCGCAGAAGCCAGAATGTGTTGAGCAGGATGAAGTCTAAGGGAACATACTCATATAGTTGTTATATGATTCACTGCCTTTTTTTTTTCCTTGACACAGAACCTCAAGCTGTTACCCTGGGTAGAGTGCTGTGGCATCACAGCTCACAGCAACCTCCAACTCCTGGGCTCAAGCGATTCTCCTGCCTCTGCCTCCCAAGTAGCTGGGACCACAGGCGCCCACCACAACACCCGGCTATTTTTTGGTTATAGCCGTCATTGTTGTTTGGCGGGCCCGGGCTGGATTCTAACCCACCAGCTCAGGTGTATGTGGCTAGCACCTTAGCCGCTTGAGCCCCAGGCGCCGAGCCTGTTTCACTGCCTTTTAAAATGGTCAGTGCCAGCTAGGCATGGTGGCTTATGTCAGTAATCCAAGCACTCTGGGAGGCCGAGGCAGATGGATTGCTTGAACCCAGCAGTCTGAGGCCAGCCTAATCTACAGCAAGACCCTGTCTCAAACAAAAAATAGAAAAATTGGGTGTTGCCGTAGTTCAGTGGGTAGGGCACCAACCACATGCGCCGAGGCTGGCTAGTTTGGGCCCATCTGACCCAGGCCAGCTGAAACAACAATTACAACTACAACAAAAAGAAAACATAGCCAGGCATTGTGGCGGGTGCCTGTAATCCCAGCTACTTGGAGGCTGAGGCAAGAGAATCAGTTGAGCCCAGGAGTTTGAGGTTGCTGTGAGCTGTGACGGCACGGCACTCTACCCAGGGTGACATAGTGAGACTTTGTCTCAAAAAAAGAGAAGAGATGAGGTTACCTAGGCATTGTGGTGGGCATCTGCAGTCCCAGCTACTTGGGAGGCTGAGGCAGGAGGATTGTTTGAGCACAAGAAGTTTTTTGTTTTCTTTTTTTTTGAGACGGAGCCTCAAGCTGTAGCCCTGGGTAGAGTGTTCTGGCATCACAGCTCACAGCAACCTCCATCTCCTGAGCTTAAGCGATTCTCTTGTCTCATCCTCCCAAGTAGCTGGGACTACAGGTGCCTGCCACAACACCTGGGCACTATTTTTTAGTTGTAGTTGTCATTGTTGTGTGGGCTGGATTTGAACCCCCTAGCTCTGGTGTATGTGGCTGGAGCCATAGCCACTTGAGCTACAGGTGCCAGGCCTCATTTTTTTTTGAGACAGAGTCTCACTATGTTACCGTCGGTAGAGTGCTGTGGAGTCACAGCCCACAGCAACCTCTAACTTTTGGGCTTAAGCGCTTCTCATGCCTCAGCCTACTGAGTAGCTGAGACTATAGGTGCCCGCCATAACTCCTGGCTATTTTTCTTTTCACCAGCCTGAGTGTATGTGGCTGGCACCCTAACCACTGTGTAACCAATGCCAAGCCATGAGCCCAAGGGTTTGAGGTTCCTATGAGCTGCGACCCCATGGCACTCTACCCAGAGCTACAAAGTGAGACTCTGTCTCAAAAAAATAAATTAAAAAAAAAAAAAATGGTTCAGGGCTGGTCGCAATGGCTCACGCCTATAATCCTAGCACTCTGGGAGGCCAAGGTGGGTGGATTGTCTGAGCTCACGGGTTCGAGACCAGTCTCAGCAAAAGCGAGACCCGGTCTCTAAAAATAGCCGGCCATTGGCTCGGCACTTATAGCTCAGGTGTTAGGGCACCGGCCACATACACCAGGGCAGGCGGGTTCAAACCTGGCCCAGGCCTGCTGAAACAACAATGGCAACTGCAATAAAAAAAAACAGCCAGGTGTTGTGGGCACCTGTAGTCCCAGCTACTCGGGAGGCTGAGGCAAGAGAAACTCTTAAACCCAAGAGTTAGAGGTTACTGTGAGCTATGACACCACGGCACTCTACCAAGGGTGACATAGTAATACTCTGTATCAAAAAAAAAAAAAAAAATGCCCAACACCTACTGAAAGTCTGTAAAAGATCACTAGGGAAACGCAAACACAGTAGGAGATTAATGCCTTTGGCAGCATTAACCAACACAACATGATTGTGAAATATATCGTCCTCCCCAGTGATGGCAGTTTCTGCGACATTATTTAGAAATATGTATTTTTTTGAGACAGTCTCACTTTGTCACCCTCAGTAGAGTTCTGGGGCATCACAGCTCACAGCAACCTCAAACTCTTGGGCTCAAGCGATCCTCTTGCCTCAGCCTCCCAAGTAGCTGAGACTATAGGCACCAACCACAATGCCCAGCTATTTTTAGAGACGGGGGTCTCTAACTCGTGAACTCAGGCAATCTACCTGTCTAGGCCTCACAGAGTGCTAGGATTACAGGCATGAGCCACCACGCCAGGCCCTTATTCAGAAATATGTACTAAAGATAAATACCACCAAGGCTGCTACATTGAACAATTTTAGAGAACACAAATCACGTCATAGATAAAGTGAATGTCACTTCCCTGGACATATATAGTCTGTTGAGCCCTATGCAATTGGCCCTGTGCTATGTAAATTTATTCTCCTCATTCCCAAGGAATATTAGATTAAAAGAAAAATTATAAACGAACAAAAACTAGTGTTGTGGGGCCCAAATTTTGTCTGAATCTAACAAACACAGGGTTAGAATAATTAAAAGTGAATGTAAAGAATTAGAGGCTTTTTTTTTTTTTTTGTAAAGACAGAGTCTCACTTTATTGCCCTCGGTAGACTGCCGTGGCGTCACACAGCTCATAGCAACCTCCAACTCCTGGGCTTAGGTGATTCTCTTGCCTCAGCCTCCTGAATAGCTGGGACTACAGGTGCCCGCCACAACGCCCGGCTATTATCTTTGTTGCAGTTTGGCCGGGGCTGGGTTTGAACCCGCCACCCTCAGTCTATGGGGCTGGTGCCCTACCCACTGAGCCACAGGTGCCGCCCAGGAATTAGAGGCTTTGCTTTCTAAAATTCAGGAGGTGAGTTATCTAGAATGAAATAATAATGATTTCTGAAATAGCCAGAGTAATAGAGTATGTAAATATTGTAAAATAGGAGATTTGTGTTCCTCCATTTGCTCCAAGGATTCTATTCAAAATGGTTTCTTCACATTAAGCTGTAATGAAAAAATAAAATATAATTGGGTGCTGGTTTACAATGAAAGGTCAATGGCTCGGCGCCTGTGGCTCAACAGGCTAAGGCGCCAGCCACGTACACCTGAGCTGGCGGGTTTGAATTCAGCCCGAGCCCGCCAAACAACAATGACGGCTGCAACCAAAAAATGGCCAGGCATTGTGGCGGGCGCCTATAGTCCCAGCTAACTGGGAGGCAGAGGCAGGAGACTCGCTTGAGCCCAGGAATTGGAGGTTGCTGTGAGCTGTGATATCACAGCACTCTATCCAGGGTGACAGCTTGAGGCTCTGTCTCAAAAAAAAAAAAAGAAAGGTCAATAAAGTGGAATGTATTTATGCATGTGTATGTGACATATACATATCACAGATGCAGTACATATTTCTTGTCACTGATGCCTCAATTTGGGGGCCTCTTCTCTAAGTACTCCTTTCACTCCCTGTTGATGATCTCATTCAGTGTTTATAGCTTTATATACCATCTGTACCATGTGGTAAGAAATATAACGTGAACCACGTATATAATTTTAAATATGCCAGTAGCCATGTTCAAAAAATAAAAAAGAAACAGATGAAATTAATGTCAATAATGTATTTTCTTTAACCCATATATCCAAAATATTATAATTTCAACATGTGATGAATAAAAGAAATGATTGAGACATTTCACTTTCTTTTTTCTGTCTTAAGTCTTTGACATCTGGTGAGTATTTTATACTTACAGCACATTTCAATTCAGACTAGCCACATGTCAAGTACTTAGTAGTCACATGTGGCTTGTGGCTACTGTATGAGACAGCAGGTACCCACAGGCTAACAACCTCCAAATGTGCTTGTCTAGCCTAGATCTCTCTCCTGAACTGCAGCCTCCTCTATTCAATTATCAATCTGTTCAATAGCCTTACCTGGATTTATTATAAGCATCTAAATTTAGTATATCCAAAACAAACCTGCTCATCTTCCTCTAAGAAACCTTTCAGAAGCTTACACATGTCAGTTTATGCCAATTCCATTTTTTCAATTGCTCAGGCCCAAAACCTTGGAGCCACCCCCAAACTCCTCTCTTTCTCTCACATCCTGCATCCAACAAATCCTGGTGGCCCTACCTTCAAAATGTAAGACCATTTCTCACCACAGCCTCTAACATTCTTGTCCAATGAACCATCATATCTTACTAAGATGAGAATCATCTTTCTTTTTTTTTTTTTTTTAAGAGACAGAGTCTCACTTTGTCGCCCTCAGTAGAGTGCGGTGGCATCACAGCTCACAGCAACCTCCAGGTCTTGGGCTCAGGCGATTCTCTGGCCTCACCCTCTCGAGTAGCTGGGACTACAGGTGCCAGCCACAACACCTGGCTGTTTTTTGTTGCAGTTTGGCTAGGGCTGGGTTCGAACCTGCCACCCTTGGTATATGGGACCGGTGCCCTACCCACTGAACCACAGTTGCCGCCCCCGGATGAATCATCTCTTACTGGGAATGTACCAGCCTCCTAAATGATCTCCAGGCTTAGAGCCCCGGCCCCTTCAATGTGTTTATAACACAGCAGCAAGAGCAATCTTGTTAAAATGAAAGTTAGATCACAGCAGTTTGCTCAAAGCTCTCCTCTGGTTCCTCATTTCACTGGCCAAAAGCCAAAGGCTTTGCCATGGCTCCACACCCTCCCTCACCTCTAATGACCTCTCTGCCCTCCTTTCTATTCTCCCCCTGGCTCACTCTCTTAAGGCCGACCAGCTTCCTTGCTCTTTCTCAAATGCATGAGGCATGCTCCAGCCTCAAGGCATTTGAACTTGCTGTCTGCTCTGTCTGGAATGCTGTTATCCCAGGCAGTTTCGTGGCTCCCTCTCTTCCTTTCCACCTTTGCTCAAAAGTTGCCGTCTCAGTGAGGCCTTTCCTGAACACTCTATTTAAAATTGCAACTCACCCCCAAGACTCCCCAATTTTTTTCTCTTCCCTGTTTTGTTCTCTCCCCATAACATTTATTACCTATGGTGTGTGTTTGTTTTGTCTTGTTTTGTTTTTTTGTAGAGACAGAGTCTCACTTTATCGCCCTCGGTAGAGTGCCGTGCTGTCACACAGCTCACAGCAACCTCCAATTCCTGGGCTTAGGTGATTCCCGAACAGCTGGGTGTACAGGCGCCCACCTCAGCGCTGGGCTATTTTTCTGTTTTGCGTTTCCGCCGGGGCCAGGTTTCAATCCGCCACCTTCGGTATATGGGGCCGGCACCCTACTCGATGAGCCACAGGCGGCTCCCCTTTTTTTTTTTTTTTTTTTAAGGCTCGGCTTTTTTATATATATATATATATATATATATATATATATATATATGTATATATATATGTATGTATGTATATATATATATATTTTTAAGGCTGGGTTATTTTATTATTATTATTCTTTTCTTTTCTTTTTTTATTTTTATTAAGTCATAGCTCTGTACATTAGTGCAATCATGGGGTACAGTTGTGGGCTTCATATACAATCTGAAATATTTTCAAACAACTGTTCGACATAATTTTCACGGGATTTTCTCGTCGATCGTGTGAAAGCGTTTGTGTTCTGCATTTAGTAGGTTTCACCTGTCCCTTCTAAGATGCACCCTGAGTGTGATCCCACCATTTACCCTCTCTGACCTTATCGCCCTGGGTAGAGTGCCGTGGTGTCCCACAGCTCACAGCAACCTCCAACTCCTGGGCTTAGGCGATTCTCTTGCCTCAGCCTCCCCAACAGATGGGAGTACAGGCACCCGCCATGATGCCCAGCTATTTTTCTGTTTTTTTGCAGTTCGGCAGAGGCCGGGTTTGAACCTGCCACCTTCGGTATATGGACCCGGCTCCCTACTCAATGAGCCACAGACGCCGCCCTGATGTGTATTTGTTTGTGTTTGTCTCTCCAAGTAGAATATAAGCTCTGTGTGAGCAGAACTTTTTGTCTGTTGTGTTCATTGTTATATATCCAGAGGACTTAGGACAGTGCCTGGTACATAGCAGTTGCTTAATAAATATTTGTTGAATGACTTCATATTATGAAAGTCCTATTTAGCACAATTGTTCATGACGTTAAGAAAGTATGTAATGAAAAGACAAAAAAGCTCTATGCTCATTTTTATTTTTATTTATTTAGAGACAGGGTCTCTCTTTATCACCCAGGCTGGAGTGTGGTGACCTAATCATAGCTTATTACAGCATCAAAATCCTGGGCTCAATAATCCTCCTGCCTCAGTCTCCCAAAGTACTGGGATTAAAGACGTGAACCACTACACTTGGTTAATTTGTTTATTTTATTTTTCTACAAGTGTAATCTCACTATGTTGCCCAGGCTGCTCCTGAACTCAAGTCCTCAAGTAATTCTCCTGCCTCTGTTCCCCAGTGGCTTGGCTGGGTCTACAAGCATGAGCCACTGCTTCTGGCCTCATTTTTAAAACATTGCTTCTTATATGCTACATTTTATAGCAAAACATAAAAATATAACATATCTGAACTTAATATATTTGTGGTTAATAAAGTAATATTTCTATTTTTTAAATGTTATAGTTATGGGCGGCATCTGTGGCTCAGTGAGTAGGGCGCCGGCCCCATGTACCGAGGGTGGCGGGATCAAACCCAGCCCCAGCCCAACTGCAAAAATAAATAAATAAGTAAGTTTGAGGGTCCTGGCATACAACATTACCTTGAACTTGCAAAATGAAAAAGCAATGGAGAGAAAAAAAATACTAAACTTAATATTTAAAGAAAAAGAAGGTTATAGTTACTGTGGTATCTTATAAAATTTTTAAAGCATGTGACTCAAATTATAATAGTTTCTGGTGGCAATTAGTTTGTCAGTAAAATATTTTTGTCGTTTGAGAGTCTACTTTAATTCAAATGAGCATTATATCTTGAGTTGCTGGTGGAATTCCAGCCTTGCGGGATTAAGAGTGTCCGTTGGCCAAATATGTTTGGGAAATCGTTCTTAGTCTTTTAGTTGGTGGGCACTACTCCATGTCACTGGTTCTTCACTTAATTTTCTGGACATCTTCCAGCTTGGTGACTTCATATGGTTGTCTGCTCTCCTGATTTGTGAATGTTCTAAGAGATCTTCACGTCAAATGCTCTGCCATTGAGTTGCTTTGTCGCTAGTAGTTAGGGAGCAATTTTCAATTTTTCCCTATTAGAGGATTTATTTTTTTATTTTTATTTTATTATTATTATTATTATTTTTTGAGACAGAGCCTCAAGCTGTCACTCTGGGTAGACTGCCGTGGCATCACAGCTTGCATTCCTGGGCTCAAGCGAGTCTCCTGCCTCCGCCTCCCAAGTAGCTGGGACTACAGGTGCCCGCCACGACGCCCGGCCATTTTTTGGTTGCAGCCATCACTGTTGTTTGGCGGGCCCAGGCTGGATTCGAACCTGCCAGCTCAGGTGTATGTGGCTGGCACCTTAGCCCGCTGAGCTACAGGTGCCGAGCCCAGAGGATTTATTTTTTGTATTTAATCCTTAATGGCTATTGATTTTGGTTTCATATTTCTTTTCAAATGGCTGAACATGTCTACAGAGTCCATGCATTTTTGACTTTTTGTCTTCCTCAAGCACTCCAGGCGAAAAGCTTTCTGAGATTTTCTTTTTCTGCAATCTTGAATGGTGGTCCATTCAAAAACTTTGAGGTTGGGTTTATCCAAAATGCTTAATTCTTTCCTCATACCCTCTTCACACAAACAAAATTTACAGTACAGTGATGTAATGTACGTATGTATCATTATGCATGTATCGTATTTGTTCACTGTGACAAAGTTTTGATAGTTTATTAAGTATTGTGAAAGATTAAAATATATTCCATTATACACAGATATACATAAATATACATCTATGCGTACGCGAATGTACGTATGTGAATGTGTGTGCATGTACGAAGTTGGACAATAAAGTTTGGGAACTCATCCTACCAAAAGTGCTGAATATCACTGCAGTCACCTTCAAAGTATTCCCCTTGGGAAGCTATGCACTGACACCAGTGCCAAGTCACCCTTCAAAGCATTTTTCTAGGATGAGTTTGAGAACTTAATTGTCTGACCTCATAGGACAACAGCTCTAATGGCCATTCCAGAAAAAGAGTTCCAAAGTTGCTTTGAAGGGTGGACTAGGCACTGGCTTTGGCGCAGTTTCCCGAGGGAAGTACTCTAAAGGTGAATGTGTGATATTCAGCAATGCAGTATGTAATGCTGCCTCTAGGATGAGTCCCCAAATTTAATTGTCCAACCTCATACTTATACACACCCATAAACGTATATATGTATATAACATCTGTGTCTATACTTCCCTTTACCTGTTTTTATACTTTTGCTACATATGAATTTACCCACAAACAGTATCTAGTAGCTCCCCTCCCATTTTTTTTTTGAGACAGAGTCTCACTATGTCACCCTCAGTACAAGCCATGGCGTCACAGCTCACAGCAACCTCAAACTCTTGGGCTTAAATGATTCTCTTGCCTCAGCCTCCCAAGTAGCTGGGACTACAGGCACCTGCCACAACTCCTATCTTTTTGTTGTAGTCGACATTGTTTTTTTAGCAGGCCTGGGCCTGGTTTGAACATGCCAGCCCCAGGGATATGTGGCTAGCACCCTAACCACTCAGCTTCCGGTGCCAAGCCAAACTCCTCTCCCTTTCATTACCCGTCTTCTAAAATGAATGGTCAGCTGGATGCAGTGCCTCCCATCTATAATTTCAGCACTTTGGGAGGGCAAGCCAGGAGGATCACCTGAGGCCAGAAGTTTGAGACCTACATAGTAAGACACCTTCTCTACAAAAAATAAATTGCACAACGTTAGCTGGGCCTGGTAACCCACACCTATAGTCCCAGCTACTCCGGAGGCTGAGGTGGAAGGATTGCTTCAGCTCAGGAGTTTGAGGCTGCAGCAGTGACCAAATGATTGCACCACTGTATCCCAGCCTCAGTGACACAGTGAGATCCTGTATCTTAAAAATAAATAAATAAGTAAATAAAATGAATGGTCTACCACTACTTCCCCTTCTTTTACTATTCCCTTGATCATTCACTGCTTGTCACTTGGCCTTTCATCTTGTCATCTGACAATCATCACCATACTCAACCTGTCTTCTGTCCTCATTACCTGACCTCTTCCTGGGTCCTCGTTTTCTCCTTCTTGAATGTCTCCTCTGTTAAGCACTCTTATGACCTGGCGCCTGTGCCAAAATGAAAGGGTGGGACTCAGGGGCCGGGTCCTGCTTTGCACGTCCTCTTTGCAGCTTCACTTCCTCTCCCAACCTGTAGCCTCACACAGCCTCATGGGCATGTCCAGCTGGATGGTGAGCTGTTTCCTTCAGCTTCACATGTCTGAAGTTACAGCTCATCATCTTCCAATAAGCCAGGTTCCTTAGTGTCTGTTTTTCTGTCACTGACGTCAGCACCAGACCTTAAAACCTGAGTCATCTTTGACTCCTTTCTTGACTTCACACCCACATTCTATCCATCACCTAGTCATGTTGATTCTTTTGAAAAAAAATGTTTTGAACTTAGGAAATACTTCAAAGGCACAGAAAACTGCAGAGAATAAACCCCTATTTCACCACTGCTCAGTCTTGACAAATCTTAATATTTTGTCGTATGAGCTTCAGAGTTTTTCAAGAAATAAAACATTATTAATGCATTTGAAGTCCCTTCTGTACCTTTCCTCAATCCTATTTTCCACTCCACTAAAAGTAACTACTCTCTAAAGTCTACCTGTTGCTCACTGCCCGTAGCACAGTGGTTTCGGTGCCAGCCACATACACTGAGGCTGCCAGGTTCGAACCCGGCCTGGGCCAGCTAAACAACAATGACAACTGCAACAAAACAAACAAACAAACAAACAAAAAACAAACCTGAGGCCTAAAATCTACCTATGTACTTCCTGCAAGATTTGGAAAATGCTCAGTTGCTCAGTTGCTGCTCCTGGAAGAGAAAAGAATTTCTCCAGGCCAAGATTAGAATATAAAAGGATAGGTTTATTTTCTAGTAGAGAAAGGGAAGAGAGTGGGGGGAAGAGATGAGAAAGAGAGAGAGAAGAGAACAGAGAGCAGGGAGTGAGAAAGGGAAAGATGGGGGCGGAGGAGAGAAAAGGAGTCAGAGGGCTCGGCGCCTGTGGCTCAAGGGGCTAAGGCACCAGCCACATACATCTGAGCAGGAGGGTTCAAATCCAGCCCAGGCCCACCAAACAACAACGACGGCTGTAACCAAAAAATGGCCGGGCGTTGTGGTGGGCGCCTGTAGTCCCAGCTACTTGGGAGGTGGAGGCAGGAGACTCGCTTGAGCCCAGGAATTGGAGGTTGCTGTGAGATGTGATGCCACAGCACTCTATCCAGGGTGACAGCTTGAGGCTCTGTCTCAAAAAAAAAAAAAAAAAAAAAGGAGGAATCAGAGAATGGCAGAATGGTGAGGCATCCAAAGACAGCAAGGAAGAATGGCTGCCTGAGTCCAGCCGGTAGCTGAATTTAAGGGAGAGGGGAAGGTAACTGGAGCCAAATTCACAAGGTATTGTGAATGTGAATGCTGTGTCCATGTTTCCATAGGCAAGTTCGCAGACTGATATTTTTCCATGTGTTTCTAACCCTTAGGCCTCATTGTTCATCTATCAGGGACACTCAAGAATCACTTGAGGCTTAAAGGAGCAAATTCTATAAGACAAATGAGCTGGGGAAATGTAAAGAGAATTTATATTTCCTTTTGATCTGTTGGATTCCTCAATGCACAGAAATTTTCCAGAAAAGAAAGCACTCAGAGAGATTTCACGCCTTATTGAAAAACTATGAGTTAATAACTCCTTACACTCCCCAAGCAAGGATTTATACTTTTACTACTTGTGCACCTATCCATAAAAAATATATGGTATTGTTCTATTTGAAATATTTCCACAAATGCAGGCCAGGCATGGTGGCTCACACCTGTAATCCTAGCACTCCACCAGGCCGGGTTGGGCAGATTGCCTGAGCTCAGGAGTTCTGAGACCAGACTAGCCTGAGGAAGCATGAGACCCCATCTCTACTAAAAAATAGAATAACCAGCCAGGCATTGTGGTAGGTACCTGCAGTCCCAGCTTCTTGGGAGGCTGAGGCAAGAGAGTCACTTGAGCCTAAGAGCTTGAGATTGCTGTGAGCTATGATGCCTCAGCACTCAATCCAGGGTGACAGAGTGAGACTCTGTCTCTAAAAAATTTTTTTTGATTATTTTTTTTTTCTTCTGTGTAGATGACTAGTAGTGGGATTGTGGGGTCAACTGGGAGGTCTGATTTGAGTGCTTTGAGGATTCTCCATACTTCTTTCCAAAGAGTTTGTATTAGTTTGCAGTGTCACCAACGGCGTAAACGTGTTCCCCTCTTTCCACATCTGTGCCAGCATCTGCAGCTTTGAGACTTAGTGATGTGGGCTATTCTCACCAGGGTTAGGCTGGTCTAGATATCTCAAGGTGGGTTTGACTTGCATTTCTCTGATAATTAGGGATGATGAGCATTTTTTCATGTTTGTTAGCCATTCGTCTGTCTTCCTTAGAAAAGGATAGTGGGGCAGCACCTGTGGCTCAAGAAGGGCACCAGCTCCATATACCGGAGGTGGCGGGTTCAAACCTCGGCCCCGGCCCCCCCCAAAAAGAAAAGGATCGTGATAGATGGGATTGTTAACTCTTTTTCTGTTGATTAATTTGAATTCTCTGTAGATCCTACTTATCAAGCCTTTGTCAGATTCGTAATATGCAAATATCTTTTCCCATTCTGAAGGTTGTCTTTTTGCTTTGGTTGTTGTCTGCTTAGCTGTACAGAAGCTTTTCAGTTTAATTAAGTCCCATTTATTTATTTTTGTTGTTATTACAATTGCTATGGAAGTCTCCTTCAACTAGATTGTTTATTGCCATTCAATTTACAATCACCAAGAGGTGGAAGCAACCTAAATGCCCATCAACTCAGGAATGGATTAACAAACTGTGGTATATGCATATCATGGAATATTATTCAGTCCTAAAAAGGTGGAGCCTTCACATCTTTTATAATGTCCTGAATGAAGTTGAAATACATCTTTCTTAGTAAAGTATCACAAGAATGGAAAAGCAAGTATCCAATGTACTGAATACTAATATGAAGCCAGTAGATGATCTAATGCATGCCCATATAGGAGAAAAACTCATTTTCATTCAAGTGGGGGTGGTAACAAGTGACAGTGGGGGTGTTCCCACTAAATGGGCATGGTATGGGGGTGTTTGGTAGACCTTTTTCTACCTAATAAAATCAAATATTTTGATCTGGTTATTTGTAACCTCACAGTTGATTTGTAACTCAATGTAATGTTTTTTTTATATTAATACATGTACATCTACCTCATTCTTTTAAACTGCTGTAGTATGTATACTATTTTGTTGCATGAATAGACTGCAATTTATTTACTCATTCTTCTATTGACTTCTGGGTCATTTCCATTTTTTTTTTTTGAGGGGGGACAGAGTCTCACTTTGTTGCCCTCGGTGGAGTGCTCTGGCAACATAGCTCACAGCAACCTCAAAATCTTGGGCTCAAGTGATACTCTTGCCTTAGCCTCCCAAGCAGCTGGGACTACAGGCGCCTGCCACAATGCCCGGCTATTTTTAGAGATGGTGTCTTGCTCTTGCTCAGGCTGGTTTCGGACCCGTGAGCTCAGGCAATCCACCCACCTCAGCCTCCCAGAGTGCAAGGTTTACAGGCAAGAGCCACAGCGCCTGGCTTCCAATTTTTCACTATCAAAGTTGTTATTGAAATTAACATTCTTGTATACACTTCATAAGTTTCCCTAGGGTTTGTATAGTGTGATGAAGTCTCATCTTTCCCATAAACTGGCAAATTGTTTTTCAAAGTGGTAGTACACTTCTGCCTCATTCTTATGAATATTTATTATCCGAGTTTCTTATAAAAGCATTAAAATTCTATTTTCATATTTAGTTATTTAATTAACCTGGGATGTATTTGTGTACACAGTGTATGGTAGCAATCTAATATTATCAACCTCCTTCAATTTGCAGTGTTTTGTTTGTTTGTTTTTTTGGCCAGGGCTGGGTTTGAACCTGCCACCTCCGGCATATGGGGTTGGTGCCCTACTCCTTTGAGCCACAGGTGCCACCATTTTTTTTGCAGTTTTTTTTTTTTTTGACCTCCTTCAATTTGAAAGCCACTTGTTCTAGCACCACTTAATGTACTCTTACTTGTAAAGTTGTCTCCGTCATGTACCAAGTTTCCATATATGAGTGGGTCTTTTCTGGCTCCTGTGTTATCTATCCCCGTGCCAGTACCAGTGTCTTCATTGCTGTACCTTTATACACAGTAATCATATCTGGTAAGGAAAATTCTCCCATATTGTTCTTCTTCAAAATGTGTTGGTTATTGATACTTTTCTCTTTCATATGAATAGGAGGATCAGCTTACAAAATTTCACCATCCCCCCAAACTGTAGGGATTTTGAATGGATTGTATTGGATTTACAGATCAATTGGGAAGAAACTGATCTCATTGTTATATGAGGCACCAAAAATGATGTGCTTGTTTCTTTAGCAACATCATCTTATAATTTTCACCCATATAGGTCTTATATATCTTTCGTTGAATTTATTTAACAAAATCTAGTTATCTAATAGTATTCTATCCTATTATGAATAGGATATTTTTTTCTCTTTTTTCTTCCTTCCTTCCTTCCCTCCCTCCCTCCCTCCCTCCCTCCCTCCCTTCCTTCCTTCTTTCCTTCCTTCCTTCCTTCCCCTTTCTTTTCCCTTCCCTTCCCTTCCCTTCCTTTCCTTCCTTCCTTCCTTTCTTTCCTTTCTTACTTTCTGTCACCCTAGGTAGAGTGCTGTGACATCACAGCTCACAGCAAACTCCAACTCCTAGGCTCAAGCGATTCTCCTGCCTCGGCCTCCCAAATAACTGGGACTACAGGCGCCCGCCACAACGCCCGGCCATTTTTTGGTTGCAGCCGTCACTGTTGTTTGGTGGGCCCGGGCTGGATTCGAACTTGCCAGCTCAGGTGTATGGGGCTGGTGCCTTAACCGCTTGAGCCACAGACGCCGGGCCAGGATCTTTCTTTCTATTTTATTTTTTCATTAGTCATTCTTGGTATATAGAACCCTATTGAATTTTTTTTTTTTTTTTTTGAGACAGAGTCTCACTTTGTCTCCCCTGGTACAGTGCCACGGCATCACAGCTCGCAGCAACCCCAGACTCTTGGGCTCAAGTGATTCTCTTGCCTCAGCCTCCCGGGTAGCTAGGACTACAGGTGCTTGCCACAACGCCCAGGCCCTGTTGAGTTTTTTAACATTGATCTTGTATCTAGCAATTTTACTGAATTCTCTATGGGTTCTAATAGCATACAAATTATCTTGGATTTTTATTTTATTTTTGAGACAGCGTCTTACTCTGTCACCCTGGGTAGAGTGCTGTGGCACCCTCAACTCCTTGGGCTTGAGAGATCCTCTTGCTTCAGCCTCCAGAGAAGCTGGGATTACAGGTGCCTCCACAATGCCTGCCCAGCTACTTTTTCTATTTTTAGTAGAGATGGGGTTTCACTCTTTCTCAGGCTCCTCTTGAACTCCTGAGCTCAAGTAATTCATCCGCCTCAGCCTCCCAAAGTGCTAGGATTATAGGCACGAGGCAAGGTACCTCTTGCAGTTTATTTCGGAATTTTTTTTTTTTTTTATCCAGAAGTGTCCAACCTTCTTTTTACCTCTGCCATACAGTGGAAGAATAAGCGTTATCTTGGGCCGCACATTTAAATACACAAACACTAAGGAAAGCCAATTAGCAAAAAAAAAAAAAAAAAGTTCGTGCATAGTTTTTGTGATCTCCCACAGCACAGATAAGCAAAAAAGTCCTCACAAAATCAGTATGCTGGCCGGAGCTCACAGGTTTGACCCCCTCTGACGTAGATGATCATATCATTTACATAAGTCTTGTTTCTTCCTTTCCAACTTGAGGTGCGTATTTGAAGGGTCAGGAGAAAACTTCTAAATGCTGATCAAAAATGTTTTCACACAGTAAATGAGAAAATCTCAGTTATGTCAATCAGGCAGATGAAAATATCTCAGATTGTATGTGAAGTCCAATTCCTATACTTTTGTTTCTTTGTTATTGCACTGGCTGGGACCTCCACTACAGTGTTGAATAGGAAGGGCAATTCCTACATTAATAATTAAGCTTCTAAAGCATTATTAGCATTAAGAATGATAATGATGTAAGCTTTTGGTAGATAAGATTTTATCAACTTGAGGATGTTCCTTTCTATTCTAAGCATGCTAATTTTTTTTTTACTTTGAATGAATGATAAATTTTATCAGATGATTTTGTTTCTGGATCTATGAAATAAGCATATATATTTTTCTCTTTAATCCATTAAGTGGTGATTTACATTAAATGATTTGCTGATGTTGAACTCTCCTTACACCCGGGAATAGTTTGGTTCTTTCTACCCAATGCACAGCATCCATTCCTTTCTTTCCATCCCCACTGTCACCATTATTATTTTGTAGTCCTTGCTGACTACAAAAAATTGCACATCACCACTGCCATCCTTTCCAAAGACTGTTTTTGTCATGTGTATCTGCTTTGAAATCCTCACAGTTTCCCCAATTATCTAGAAAATAAAGTACAAACATCTTTATCTGACCTCCGAATATCTTTCAAATTATTTACATCAGTTTCTAACTCCTTTCTGGCTTGGCTGATTTCCTCATTGTTCCCCAAGTTTGTCTTTCGTATTCCCACATATACGTTTTGCCACATTGGGAACACAATTTTTTATCCACAAGACTTACTGTAGAGTTTCAACTCTCTTATTTTTCTAGAATCAATGAGAAACAGTTGAAAAGTTTTAAGCCGAGGAGTAATATAATCTAACTTAATATTTTCTAAAGTTACTATGACTGTTTTGTGGAGAATGAATTGTAGGTGGCCAAGAATGAAGGTAAGGCGCCATAACCAGTTCAGAGGCAGTTCCAATAGCTCATATGGGAGATGGTGGTAGCTTTGGACTAGAGTGGTTAGCAGTAAAGATGAAAATATTTAGACAGGTTTGATATAGATACATATTTCAATGTAGCTCTTACAGAGCTTTTTTTGGGGGGTTTTTTTGAGACAGACTCTCACTTTGTCACCCTCGGTAGAGTGCTGTGGCATCACAGCTCACAGCAAACTCAAACTCTTGGGCTTAAGTGATTCTCTTGCCTCAGCCTCCTGAGTAGTAGTCCTCTGGGACTACTCACAGAGCTTATTTAAGAATGTATGTAAGGACTAGGTAGGAAGAACTAAAGATGACTCCCAGACTTGGGGATTTAAAAATTGGCTGGATGGTTGTGCCATTTATTGCTATGGAAAAGACTAGAAGGGATTGTGGAGGACTTTGGAGAAGGGATTAAGAATTAAATTTTAGGCCAGGGTGCAGTGGCTCACACCTATAATTCTAGCAGGGTGACAGAGTGAGATTCTGACAGAGTCTCAAGCTGTCACCCTGGGTAGAGTGCCATGGTGTCATCATAGCTCACAGCAACCTCCAACTCTTGGGCTCAAGTGATACTCTTGCCTTAGTTTCTGTATTATTAGTAGAGACAGAATCTCATTCTTTCTAAGACTGGTCTCCAACTCCTGAGCTCAAGCAATCTACCCACCTTGGCCTCCCAGAGTGCTAGGATGACAGGTGTGAACCACTCCTCCTGGGCCCCCAAAATTTTTTAAATAAAAATCATGAATTTAAAAAACAATAAAAATCATGAATAAAAAGATAAACGCTAAGGGTGGCGCCTGTGGCTCAGTGAGTAGGGCGCCGGCCCCATATACTGAGGGTGGCGGGTTCAAACCTGGCCCTGGTCGAACTGCAACAAAAAAGTAGCCAGGCATTTTGGTGGGCGCCTGTAGTCCCAGTTACTCCGGAGGCTGAGACAAGAGAATCGCCTAAGCCCAGAAACTGGAGGTTGCTGTGAGCTGTGAAGCCATGGCACTCTACCAAGTGCGACAAAGTGAGACTCTGTCTCTACAACAAACAAACAAACAAAAAAGATAAACACTAAGCTAGGCAAAGGGATACTATATTTATTTATGGAGAGATAATCAAGACAAAAATCCCTAATACACAAATGCATAGCACATGAATGATATGTTCACAAAGGAAAGATAAAAATAATGAAGGTTTGAAAAACTGTTCATTCTTTGAAGAATATAAAAGACGAGTATATTCATGCAAAAATTAAATATCATTTTTTGATTATCAAATTAGTAAACTTTTTTTTTTTTGAGACAGAGCCTCAAGCTGTTGCCCTAGGTACAGTGCATCACAGCTCACAGCAACCTCCAGCTCCTGGGCTCAAGTGATTTTCCAGCCTCCACTTCCCACGTAGCTGGGACTACAGGCGCCTGCCACAACGCCTGGCTATTTTTTGGTTGCGGCCCTCATTGTTTGGTGGGCCTGGGCTGGATTCAAACCTGCCAGCTCAGGTGTATGTGGCTGACACCTTAGCCTCTTGAGACATAGTCTCTGAGCCAAAATTAGCAAACTTTTTTAAATGTGCGGTTATTGGTGAATTAGAAACTTCTGTTTAGGCTCAGCGCCTGTAGCTCAAGCAGCTAAGGCGCCAGCCACATACACCTGAGCTGGCGGGTTCAAATCCAGCCCAGGATTCAGCAAAACAAAAATGACAACTACAATCAAAAAATAGCCGGGCGTTGTGGTGGGTGCCTCTAGTCCCAGCTACATGGGAGGCTGAGGCAAGAGAATTGCCTAAGCTCAGGAGTTGGAGGTTGCTGTGAGCTGTAATGCCACGGCACTCTACCCAGGGAGACAGCTTGAAGCTCTGTCTCAAAAAAAAAAAAAAAGAACCTTCTGTTTATTTTCGGTGCTTTTTTTTTTTTTTTGCTAGAGCAATGTTATAGTGTTGTGGATGTTTGAAATATTTCCTCATGGCTGCCCATAAACTTTTTATTTAGATAGTCTCACTTTGTTGCCCTCAGTAGAGTTCTATGGCATCATAGCACCCTCAAACTCTTGGGCTAAAGGGATTCTCTTGCCTCGCCCTCCCGAGTATCTGGGACTATAGGTGCTGGCCACAACTCCTGGCTATTTTTAGAGATGGAGTCTTACTCTTGCTCAGCCTCCTGTCCATCATCTTTTGAACAGCATTTCTTTCTTTTTCTTGCTCTGTCACCCAGGCTAGAGTGCAGTGGCATCAGCCTAGCTCACTATAACCTCAAACTCCTGGGCTCAAGAGATCCTCCTTCCTCAGCTTCAACAAGGAGCTGGGATTACAGGCACTCGCCACCACACCCAGTTAATTTTTCTATTTCTTGTAGAGTTGGTGGGGTCTCTTTCTTGCTCAGGCTAGTCTTGAACTCCTGACCTTAAGCAATCCACCCATCTTGGCCCCTCGCAAAGTTCTAGGATTACAGGCATAAGTCACCATGCCCTGACTGAATAGCATTTCTATTAGGGCTGCAAGATTTAGCAAATAAGAATACAGGATGCCTGGTAAAGTCTGAATTTCAGATAAACAACAGATAATTTTGTAGCATATGTACTATAAATGTTTTAGATATATTTATATTAAAAATCATTCCTTGGTGGGCACCGGAGGCAAGAGAATCACTTGAGCCCAGGAATTTGAGGTTGCTGTGAGCTATGACACAACGGTGCTCCCTGAGGGTGACAAAGTGAGACTCTGTCTCAAAAACAAACACAAAAAGATGATGGTTGAGTAAATCACGGTACGTCTACATATCAGGACACTGTAGTCATTAAATGGAATCATTAGAAGAGTATTTAAGGCCAGAGAAGTGTGTTATAATAGTAACTGAAAAAAATCAAGATAAAAATTTATGTGTCCAGCCTACCAGACTTCAAGCTATATTACAAGTCCACAGTAATCAAAGCAGCATGGTATTGGCACAAAAAAAGAGACATAGACATATGGAACAGAATAGAAGATGAAACCAGTCTCTTCTTCCTATCTGATCTTTGATAAACCAAACAAACCGTACAGTGGGGAAAAGAATCCCTATTCAACAAACCGTGCTAGCAGAACTGGATAACCACACGTGAAAGACTGAAACTGGACACACAGCTTTAAGCACTTACAAAAATTGACTCAAGATGGATAAAATATTTATTTATTTATTTATTTATTTATTTATTTATTTATTTATTTATTTTCTGAGACAGAGCCTCAAGTTGTTACCCTGGGTAGAGTGCCGTGGCATCACAGCTCACAGCAACCTCCAATTCCTGGGCTCAAGCGAGTCTCCTGCCTCCACCTCCCAAGTAGCTGGGACTACAGGCACCGGCCACAACGCCCGGCTATTTTTTGGTTGCAGCTGTCATTGTTTGTTTGGAGCGATCAGGCTGGATTCAAACCTGCCAGCTCAGGTGTACGTGGCTGGCGCCTTAGCCGCTTGAGCCACAGGTGCCGAGCCTTAAAGATTTAAATCTAAGACATGAAATGATAAAAATCTTAAGACAAAGTGTGGGAAAAACTCTTGATGATGTTGGACTGGGAACAGACTTTTCTATTTGTTTGAGATAGAGTCTCTGTTGCCCTGAGTGCTATGGCATCATAGCTCACAGCAACCTCAAACTCTTGGGCTCAAGTGAGCCTCTTGCCTCAGCCTCCCAAGTAGCTGGGACTACAGGTGCCCGCCACAACGCCTGACTATTTTTAGAGGTGGGATCTCCCTTTTGCTCAGGTTGGTTTCAAACCTGTGAGCTCAGGCGATCTACCTGCCTCATACTCCCAGAGTGCTAGGATTACAGGCATGAGCCACGACGCTCAGCCCTGGGAACAGATTTTATGATAAAGACTTCAGTGACCATCACAACAACATCAAAAATTAACAAACGAGACTTAATTAAGCTGAAAAGTTTCTGCATAGCTAAGGACACAACAAGGAACAAAAGGAAAATCTTCAAAATGGGAAAATGTATTTGCAGGGTATGAATCTGATAAAAGGTTGATAACTAGAATTTACAGAGAGCTCAAATAAATCAACAAAAAAGGAATAAACAATCCCATCTACCACTGGGCAAGAGATATGAACAGAACCTTCTCTGATGAAGACAGATGAATGGCTAACAAATATTTGAAAAAATGCTCATCAGGAGCCGGGCATGGTGGCTCACGCCTGTAATCCCAGCACTTGGGAGGCCGAAGCAAGTAGGTTACCTGAGCTCATGGGTTCCAGACCAGCCCGAGTCAGAGCGAGACCACATTTCTAAATATAGCCGGGTGCTGTGGCAGGCACCTGTAGTCCCAGCTACTCAGGAGGCTGAGGCAAGAGTTGCTGTGAGCTGTGATGTCACAGCACTCTACCCAGAGTGAGAAAGTGAGACTCTGTCTCAAAAAAAAAAAAAAAATGCTCATCATCCCTGATCATCAGAGAAATGCAAACGAAACCCACCTTGAGATATCACCTAACCCCAGTGAGAATAGCCCACATCCCAAAGTCTCAAAGCTGCAGATGCTGGTGTGGATGTGAAGAGAGGGGAACACTTTTACACTGTCGGTGGGACTGCAAACTAATACAACCTTTTTGGAAGAAAGTATGGAGAATCCTTAAGGAACTCAAATTACACCTCCCATTTGATCCTGCAATCCCATTACTAGGCAGCTACCCAGAAGAAAAAAGTCATTTTATCATAAGGACATTTGCACCAGACTGTTTATTGCAGCTGTATTTACAATCACCAAAATCTGGAAACAACCTAAATGCCCACCCACCCAGGAATGGATTAATAAGCTGAGGTATATGTACACCATGGAATACTATTCAGCCATTGAAAAAGTTGGAGACTTCACATCTTCTGTATTAACCTGGATAGAGTTGGAACACATTCTTTTTAGTAAAATATCACAAGAATGGAGAAGCAAGAATCCAATGTACTCAATTCTAATATGAAGCCCGTAGAAGATCTAATATGTACCCACTTAAGGGAAAAACTCAAATCAACTCAAGGTTGTGGGTGAGGGAATGAGGGGGCAGGGAGATGGGCAGAGGGGAGGGATAGGGGTTATGGTGTGTGGCACACCTCTTGAGGGTGGGACACCATTATAAGAGGGACTTTACCCAACAAATACAAACAGTAACCTAATTCTTCGTATACTCAATGAAAACCCCCAAATAAAAATAAATAAAGTTAAAATTCCTAAATAGAAAAAAATTCATATGTGTAGTATGATCTCTATTATGGAAACAAACAAACAAACAAACAAACAAAAAAAAACAGGCAGAAAAAGCATCCGGAAGAAAATGTGTCTGAATGGAGTTCAAATACATTCTTCTTAGTAAAATATCACAAGAATGGAAAAGCAAGTATCCAATGTCCTCAATACTAATATGAAGCCAGCTGAACTAATACATGCCCACGCAGGTGAAAAACGCAATTCAATTCAAGTTGGTGGGAAGGGGAGGAGGAAGAGGGAAGAGAGAGGGAGGAGTGAGGGGGATCAGCGTGCTCCCACCTAATGCGCACAATGTAAGGGTATATGGCACACCTCCTGGGGGCGGGACACAACTACAAGAGGGACCTTACCTGACAAACGCAAAACATTGTAACCTTATCATTTAAAGGTGGAACCCTCATATTAATCTAAATTTTTAAAACCAGTAAATATAAAAAAATGCCCAAACAGGGTTGCTCTGAGTCATCAGCTTATTGTTTTTCCAGCCTTTTAAATACTTTTCAATGTGTTACACAATGAGTACGAATTATTCTTGTAGTCATAAAAAGAAGCTTCTTTAATCCCATTGGATGACCTACATATACCCCATTAGCCAGACACATTTCCATGGTGCAAACACACTGGGTGATTTCTGTAGGGGCAGGATTCCGAAGCACTGGGTTAAGAGTAATAGCCCAAATTAAGCATGGAGGCAGAAGAGCAAAAGAGCTCTCTGCTCCTTTCCATACCATTTACAAAAGGGTTTCTGGAGAAACGCCCCCATCCCCTCGGGGCTATCTCATCCTTATTGATTTTGATTGTTTGGTTTCCACTTGCTGAAGAGCCTCTCCATTTCCTTCTGTGGTCCCTTTATACAGGAGGTAATCTCTGGCCAGCTTGATCTAAATATTTATAACCCCGCCTGATCTAAATATTTATAACCTCGTTCACAGTTTCAGCACAATGATAATAAGGCCCTTTTCTCAGAGATAAGCGAGCCTGAGCTAGGGGAAGAATAGGATAGGCTGAGGAAAGGGGTGATATGTAAAGCAGCAAGGTGCATCTTCCAGGAGTGTCCATGTTACTACGAAATCAGTAATTTTCAGTGGTATTTTTATCTTTTTTTGAGACAGAGCCTCAAGCTGTCGCCCTGAGTACAGTGCTGTGGCATCACAGCTCACAGCAACCTCCAACTCCTGGGCTCAAGCAATTCTCCTGCCTCCGCCTCCCAAGTAGCTAGGACTACAGGCGCCCGCCACAACGCCCGGCCATTTTTTGGCTGCAGCCGTCATTGTTGTTTGGCGGGCCCGGGCTGGATTTGAACCCACCAGCTCAGGTGTATGTGGCCGGCGCCTTAGCTGCTTGACCCACAGGCGCTGAGCCTCAGTGGTATTTTTAAATTAAAACAAACTTGGATATGTTATGGAGCTGAAAGAAAACTTTGAAGGGGGGAAGAAGGAGGAGGGGTGGAGTAAAAGTCGACCTAAGAGGTACATTGAATGCTATTTGGATGGCAGGTACTCTAACAGCCCTGACTTAAGCATTTTAAAAGCTATCCATGTAACAGAAACATTTGGATCCCTTAATATTTTGAAATAAAAAGACCTAAAAATAAATAAACTATATATGTTAAAAAAAAAAGCAAACTTTGCATGGATTTTTTTTTTTTTTGAGACAGAGCCTCAAGCAGTCACCCTGAGTAGAGTGCTGTGGCATCACAGCTCACCGCCACCTCCAACTCTTGGGCTCAAGCGAGTCTCCTACCTCAGCCCCCCAAGTAGCTGGGACTACAGGCACCCGCCACAATGCCCAGCTATTTTTTGGTTGTAGTTGTCATTGTTGTTTGGCGGGCCTGGGCTGGATTTGAACCCACCAGCTCTGGTGCATGTGGCTGGAGCCTTAGCTGCTTGAACTACAGGCACCACGCCTTTTGCATGGATTTTTAAAATAAAACACAAGAATGGTGGCGCCTGTGGCTCAACAGAGTAGGGTGCCAGCCCCATATACCGGAGGTGGTGGGTTCAAACCCAGCACTGGCCAAAAACTGCAAAAAAAAAAAAAGAGAAAAGAAAAGAAAAAGAAAAACAAACCCACAGAGTTCAATGAAATTACAGAAGAACCTCTATCGTTGACCACCTCCTTAAGTTGACGTAATTTTTGTAGATTGGACATGCACAGTGCAATAGGCCTGGTTCTTTTTTTTTTTTTTTTTTCCCATTTTCCCATTGTGTCCTTTATTATCAGTAAAAGTAAAAGGGTAACGTGACTTATTTTATACTTAAATTTGGGTTTTTTAATTTTAATTTTTTTTTTAGGCCTAGTTCTTTATGCTGACCACCTTCGTATGTGAACCAGTTTGTTACAGTCCCTTCGGCGGTCAACTTACTGAGGCTTTACTATGTATCTGTATCTATTTCTCTATCTGTCTATACAGGCTTATAGCATTCAATTGTCTTTGCTTTGGGATAATTCTCTGGAAAATAGCGGGAAATGCAGAAGGGCATACCTTTGATTTTCTTTTAGGTAAGCATTTGATTTCTCCCAGTATCTGAACAATTAGGTTCTTCATAGAACATCTCTGTTCGACTCCCCAGGGAGCTCCCCAGGGAGCCCTGGGGTGGTTAGCTGAGAATGAGACCCATTTTATTTAACAACTCTAGATTTATTCAGCACGACTAAGTAAATGAGCAGTAATGATTTCTTTTCTCCCCTCAAAGCTTATGTAATGAGATTTTCTCTTTTGCCTCCTTGGTTTGTGCGCCGGACTTTTTGTTGGTGTGGGGAATGTGTTTCTATTTCATTGTATTTGATGATTCCAGAAATCAAGAGTCATCAGAGCGATCTTTTTTTATCAAGGCTTTCCAGACACAATTTATAGTTGTAGCATTAGAACCACATTCCAGCTTATAGGTTCCTCTTGCAGAATCTCTGAAACAAGCTTCTGTCCTTTTGTAGTATTTTCTTTTCTTTAAAATCCTAACATGACCTCTGTTCTCTAAAGGGATTGCAGAATATTTCTGATAGAACTGTGAAATATTCTGACATTCTAGAAAAAGAGATGAGTCATGTACCTTTCTAACAGAAATACAGAGATCCATTTATTTATCCATTATTTGAACACTTATTAAGTGCCTACTATATGCTAGGCACTTAATTAACATTTATTAAGTGCCCGCTGTATGTCGCAGATGGTGGGGATTCAATGAGCCAAACCTGACACAATCTTGGCCCTCAAGGACCTCTTACCCAGTGCAGGAGATAGGTCTTAATCATATATCTGCAGCCTTTGCTGTGCAACTTTGTAGCACATCCCATCCAGCATAGTAGGTGGAGTATGTTTTCCCATTCCCATGGATTTGGGGCTTGGTCATGTGACTTATTCTAACCAAAGGAATATGGGCCAAAGCGATAGTGTATCAGTTCTGAGCCGAGACTTGAAGAGGCATCCTGTATTCCTTCTATCAACAGAAAGATAAACATGACACAGGGAGCTACTCCCCTTTTGGCGTGGGTCCTGGAATGAGAGATATGTGGAGCAGACCTGAATCTGAAGCTAAAAAGCCAGGCCAGCTGAGTCTCAGAGATCCACAGCCTACCTACACAACCATAAGCAAGAGATAAAGGTTTGCTGTTGTATCTGGGATTTGGCAGGCTGTTGGTTTTGGGGCTCAGAAAACAATGTCCCCAAACGGAGTCCATTTTTCTCAGCTCTCCTCCTGCCCTCCTGTCTCTCAGTTCCATTCTCCCTGGAGGCTAGCCATAGAAAGTATAAACCCTCTTTCCCAATATGGATCACAGAAACTGCTGCTAAAACCCAAAATTATTACCTAAACTTTCCCTCCAACCTGTCTGTGTAAAAACTGACCATAAAAAATTACCTGACCTACCCTGTTTGACTATATATCATACTAACCCTATTCCAGAGAGGGTCCTGCCCCATCCCCAGAAGGAAGGAATGCATGCCCATAGAGGTGGAGAAGAATCTAGACAGACAGGCCTTTCTGGCTTTTCCCACACAGTCTATTAGCATTTGATCCCACCCTTTTTGTCCAATCATACTTCTACATGGGTGTCTATACTTTATTGAACCTAACCATAAAAATGAACAATTGTTCCTTTGTCTTTCGGTCTCCATTCTGAAGGCTCTTGTGTTATAGACATTAAATTTGCATGCCTTTTCTCCAATTAACCTGCCTCTTGTGAGCTGATTTTTCAGCAGACCTTTAGAATAACATTTATTACTGCATCAAAAGCTGCGAGTCCATCTATTTACAAATATTTGCTGAGTGCCTACTATAGGCCACATACTGGGCTAGGAGCTGGGAATCAGACCTCTTACTTTTGTTTGGCTGACATTTTTTTTCTCATTATTTCTCTTTATTTCCTCCTTAAAGTGGGATCCGTACGATGTACTAAGAAATTCCTGATATCTTAATGTTGTTTAGTCTGGTCTTTGGTATCCACTTCCTGACACCCCTCCCCCCATTTTTCAGCCTCTTCTGGGTTCCCAGAGAGAAGTGTTACTGTCACATTTTCATTGCCAATGGCATGGGAAAATGTCTCCTTGGGAGAATGAAGGCTTTCCTTGCCAGTGTCCAGTAGTCAAAAATTAAGATGGAAAACTGGGGCGGCACCTGTGGCTCAGCGAGTAGGGCACCGGCCCCATATACCAAAGGTGGCGGGTTCAAACCCGACCCGGCTGAACTGCAAAACAGAAAGAAATAGCTGGACGTTGTGGCCGGCGCCTGTAGTCCCAGCTACTTGGGAGGCCAAGGCAAGAGAATCACCTAAGCCCAGGAGTTAGAGGTTGCTGTGAGCTGTGTGACGCCTTGGCACTCTACCGAGGGTGACAAAGTGAGACTCTGTCTCTACAAAAAAAAAAAAAGATCGAAAACTACATGTAGGCTTGGCGTCTGTGGCTCAGCGGGCTAAGGCGCCAGCCATGTACACCTGAGCTGGCGGGTTCGAAACCAGCCTGGGCCCACCAAACAACAATGACGGCTGCAACCAAAAAATGTCCAGGCATGGTGGCGGGCGCCTGCAGTCCTAGCTACTTGGGAGGTGGAGGCAAGAGACTCGCTTGAGCCCAGGAATTGGAGGTTGCTGTGAGCTGTGAAGCTTGAGGTTCTGTCTCAAAAAAAAAAAAAAAAAAAAAAAAATAAAAGAAAAGAAGAAAGAAAACTACATGTATTTTATTTTATTTACTTCATTTTACTTTATTTTTTGAGACAGAAACTCACTCACTCACCCTGTTGCCCTGAGTAGAGTGCAATAGCATCATAGCTCACAGCAACCTCAGATTCTTGGGCTGAAGTGATCCTCCTGCCTCAGCCTTCCAAGTAGCTGGGAGCATAGGTGCTTGCCATGACTCCCGGCTAGTTTGTCTATTTTTAGTAGAGATGGGGTGTCACTGTTGCTCAGGCTGGTCTTGAGCTCCTGAGATCAAGGAATCCTTTGCCTTGGCTTCCCAGAGAGCTAGGATTACAGGTGTGAGTCACTGTGCCTGGCAAAGTACCTATATTTTAAAATTCCGTCTTGAGTTATAAAAAACTTTTCAGTAACTTAGTGCCTTTAAGGTGTTTCATAAATGCAAATAGAATATGCCATATGGCCACCAGGTCATTTTCAATCTGAAAGTTCAATCTAATCACAAGCATGGGAAGTAGAGGCCTCTTCACCTTTATTCTTTTCTTTTTTTTTTTTTTGAGACAGAGCCTCAAGCTGTCACCCTTGGTAGAGTGCTGTGGCATCACAGCTCACAGCAACCTCCAACTCTTGGGCTCAAGCGAGTCTCCTGCCTCTGCCTCCCAAGTAGCTGGGACTACAGGCGCGCGCCACAGTGCCCAGCTATTTTTTTGGTTGCAGCTGTCATTGTTGTTTGATGGGCCTGGGCTGGATTCAAACCCTCCAACTCAGGTGTATGTGGCTGGTGCCTTAGCTGCTTCAGCCACAGGCGCCAAGCCTCCCACCTTTATTCTATGAGTAGGAGAAGCTCATCATTCCTCAAAGCTTTGAAGAGGAGGCAGGGCTGATAGGGCCTCTTTGGTTCCTAGTCATTCAAAAGTTACTGCAAAGAATACCAGAAGCATTATTTAAATCATCGTATTTCATGCACACAACACTCCTATTGCAAGTCTTTTTTTTTTTTTTTTTTTTTTGCCAGGGCTGGGTTTAAACCCGCCACCTCTGGCATATGGGGCCAGCGTCCTACTCCTTTGAGCCACAGGCGCTGTCCCTACCGCAAGTCTTCGTTAAAAATTTTACTGAGTACCAGCCAGGTGCAGTGGCTCACACATGTAATCCTAGCATTCTGGGAGGCTGAGGATGGTGGATTGCTTGAGTTCAGGAGTTTGAGACCAGCATGAGCCAGAGTGAGATCCCAGTCTCTACTAAAAATAAATATAAAAACTAGCTATGCATGGTGGCATGCATCTGTAGTTTTAGCTACTCAGGAGGCTGAGGCAGGAGGATCTCCTGAGCCCAAGAATTTGAGGTTGCTGTGATCTATGACACCACAGCTCTCTACCCAGGGTGACAGAGTGAGACTCTGTCTCAAAAAAATAAAAATACTGAGCACTTACTATGTGCCAGCACTATTCCAGATTGATGGGATTTATCATTAAAAATCATAGACAAAGGGCAGTGCCTGTGGCTCAGAGGAGTAGGGCGCCGGCCCCATATGCTGGAGGTGGTGGGTTCAAACCCAGCCCCGGCCAAAACTGCAAAAAAAAAAAAAAAAAAAAAAAAAATTATAGACAAAGATCTCTGCCCTTGTGGAGGGAGACAGTAAAGAAATTATTAAAAATGTTAATAAATTAATTATATTCGAATATGGTACCTATTGTGTAAAATGGAAAAAAAGTATGACCAAGTACTACTAAACTGTTTGGGAAAAGGGCACTGGTATCAGAAGTTGGTTCAAATCTCAACCCTGCAACTTAATGACTAGGTGCTCTTGGGTGGGTTATTTAACTTCTTGGATAATTAGTTTCCTCATCTATAAAACATGAGGATAGGGATAGTGTAGGTAATGCTTGACTCATGGTAAGTGCTTAATGACTGCTAACTGCCTTTGCGATGAAGTCAAATATGTTGCCTGTGGTCATAGAGATGAGTAGTATAAGGGGCAGGGCTGGGACTCGTAACCACATAGTTTTTTATTTTAAACTTTCAAACTTAGAAACAATTTCAAAATCCCAGGGAAGTTGCAAGAATAAGAATGGCAAAAAGTACCAGATGTGGTGGCTCACACCTATAATCCTAACACTCTGAGGGGCCGGTGTTCATCACTTGAGGTGAGGAGTTTGAGACCAGTCTGAGCAAGAGTGAGACCCCCGTTTCTAAAATCAGCTGGGTGGGCTCGGCGCCTGTGGCTCAACGGGCTAAGGCGCTAGCCATGTACACCTGAGCTGGCGGGTTTGAATCCAGCTTGGGCCCGCCAAACAACAATGACGGCTGCAACCAAAAAATGGCTGGGTGTTGTGGCGGGTGCCTGTAGTCCCAGCTACTTGGGAGGCGGAGGCAGGAGACTCACTTGAGCCCAGGAATTGGAGGTTGCTGTGAGCTGTGATGC
>CAUYRH010106243.1:0-50711 GCA_963574655.1 Perodicticus potto
AATGTTTTTAATTGGCTTTTCAAAGATCAAATAGCAGTAAGTAGCTGGGTTCATCTCTTGGTTCTCTATTCTGTTCCATACATCTATCTCTCTGTTTTTGTGCCAGTACCATGCAGTTTTGATCACTATCGATTTATAGTACAATCTCAGGTCTGGTAGCATGATTCCTCCTGAATCGCCAACTTTAAAAGAGAGTGTCAATAACCCCAGGTGTGCTAGGATCTGCCGTACTTGAAGATTCCTCATTTTTGGCTCAGACTATGCCTCAATTTTTGTTTTCTCCCAATGAGACAAATATCAATACACCAAAAGATTAAGACTTGTCTGAGTGTTTCACATGCTTTTTGACCCTATTAAATGCAAGGCCAAGAAGTATCCAGATGTAACGTGGCCTCCTGTCTTCTGCTTGCAGGCCCCTGGCTCCAAAGCTGACAAATGTCCCTTATGCTCTGGAGAAGACAACACAGGGCAGTTGTCTGTGCTTTGCAGATGACTCTCTGGAGGCCCAACTCTACTACCTGTCAATGCAGAGAAATTTATTATTGTTATGAGGCCATAAAATAGTATGAAGCCTATACTAGCATCCAGCCACAACTCTCTTACCACATTTAGTAAACTGAGGGCCAACCCTATACCTATCCTTATATAAATTTATAAAAATACAGCCAGGATAACTTCTAAATAAAGAAATTTCATTTCTCTTTGCAGATAGGTACCCTGTATCTTAGAAAGGACCACTAAGTCAAAGATGTTTCTTGCTTAGGAAGTCAGATGCTTAAGACCATGGTTAACATTATCCCCTGGGTCAGAGTCTCTGCACTATATGGGAGACATTCCTGAGTATTATCGGTACCCATCCCCCATTCCAGGGTTGCTGGAAGAGTTCGGCATTAACATGCATGAAGAATGTTGGCACAATGTATATGTGGAAAAGATGAGTTCAAGTAGGTTTCCTCACCTAAAGGCCACAGATGCCCAATTGTTTTGAATAGCTGTGATTAAGCTAGCAGGTGTCATACGTTCCAAAGTAATCATCATTAGTGTTTAATTTGGAGCCACTGTTGCTTTGGCCCCAGGGTTTTACACGTGTGGGGGAAAAGAAGCTTCCTATGCTAGTTTGTCTGCCCCCAATAGCTGAAGGAAGGCCTATCGCCCTGTGCCTCCTCACTGGCTGCCATGAATTGAGTGAAGGGTGTGCCATGGCTACCTTTAGCTCCTTCGTTCTTTTTAGGTTGGTCTGAATCCAGTGAGAACCTTTTCAGCCTCAACCATTGGCACTACAGTGCGGCTCCTAGGAAACACTGGGAAATTATAAACTGTAATTATAGTTTTTATGAAAGCTACAGGGACTATTAGCATCTAAGCCTAGATATCTCGTCTTTCCCTTGTATTTTCTCCACTCTTAGTTAATATTGTCAGTGTAGTATACTGTGGCTTCAGTGACCTGTCATTCCATCTTCAATACCATCTTTTCTCCTTCACTTTAATGGACAGAAAGTACAGTCAAGAGGAAACACATACCTGTGGGTAACCTCCCAGATGTTGATACAGAAGCCACCAGTATCTCCCATGTTTAACACCAGTGATCAAAGGAGCTCAATAGGACTATTTATGGTCAGAGAGGAAGAAACCTTTCATAGCTGAGAAGAGATGCTTCTAGGCCAAATGGCTGAAAGTCATAAAATAATGTATCCAGTTTAGAACAGCTCTCTCCAACACAATATTTGAGGAGAAATAGGCATGCTCTTTGACAGAGACACTGAGTTGTACCTAAATGCCTCTTACATTTATCTGAATATCATCTTGATCACATGGTTTAAGTCGAAACATTTTAAATGAGATAATGGAAAGAGAGTGCCAAAAAAATACTGCTCTATTTAATGTGTTTTCCATAGTAGTTCTCAATAGACTGTGGGTTACTGGTAATTTTTTTATTATCATTTTTATTTATTGGTTCAGGTTCATTGTGGGTACAAAGAATTAGGTCACATTGTTGGTTTTCATTTGTTAGGTAAAGTCCCTCTTATAATCGTGTCCCGCCACCAAGAGGTGTGGCATACACCATGATCCCCCATCCCCCTTTCTCCTCCTCTCTCTCTGCTCTCTCATTCCCCTGCCCCCCACCTTGAATGGATTTGAGTTTTTCTCTTACATGAGTACATATTAGATCATCTACTGGCTTCATATTAGAAACGAGTACATTGGATCCTTGCTTCTCCATTCTTGTGATACTTTAATAAGAAGGATGTGTTCCAACTCTATCCAGGTTAATACAAAATATGTAAAGTCTCCATCTTTTTAATGGCTGAATAGTATTCCATGGTGTTCTGAAACTCTTCTAGATGATTATAATATCACTGTTCTAGGAATAAGGATGATGCAGGCATTACAGTCAGTTCACCTAATTCAAATCCCAGATCTGCTATTAAATGCACAACATTGATCAAGTTATTTAACCTCCGGATATTTTAGATTTTGCTTCCAGAAAATTGAAATAATAATATCTATGTTATGAGATTAATTATGAGGATTAAATGATTTAATATATGAAGAGATATAATAAGCACTCAATAAATATTTGTATTGTAACAATGATAAAGGTGTCTATAGAGCACTTTATATTTAACACAAATCACTTAAATATTATCTTATTTGATGATAAAGTCAACATTACGGAGGTCACTATTAGTATCTCCATTTTACAGAGGTAAACCAAGATTCAAAGACAATGAAACAAGTCTAAAATCATTTTGTTAGTGGCAACCTTAAACTTGAACATCTTTCTGCAAGTCCTAGGCTCTTCCTGCTGTATTTCAGCTGAATCTGTATTCAAAATGTTCGATTTAACCAAGTTAAAGATACACTAAAGTCAGAGCTAATTTTCTCTCTTGTTTCCAGAATTATATGAACAAATATTTGTTAGACTTTAAGATTCATGTAAAGAAAAGACTTTTTGGTAATCATTCCTGGAATGCCTCTCCCTCTGTGTACCAGTCATTATATTCCTACAAGGAAAATGTAGGCACAATGTCCAGACCATATTATATTCTTCTCATAGAATATTCCTTGAAATAAAAAGAGGAATTTGAAGGAAATATCACTTACACAATTTTTTCCAAGACAGTCATTAATAATAATAACTCTCATTTCCTGAGATATACTGTATAATAGCACCTTATAATATTCAAAGCTTATTGTATCCCTTGTGTCATTTCTACTTCACAACAATGGGGCAAGAATTATGTCTATTTGGGGGCAGCACCTGTGGCTCAAGGAGTAGGGTGCCAGCCCCATGTACCGGAAGTGGTGGGTTCAAACCCAGCCCCGGCCAAAAATTGGAAAAAAAAAAAAAAAGGAAAGAAAAGAATTATGTCTATTTTTCAGCCATCCAGAGCAATGAAATGGATTGGGGAAGACCACAGAACTGAGTAGCAGATGGCTACTTGAATTTTTTTTTTTTTTTTTTTTTGCTGTCAGAATCATCTTTAATGACATTTTCCCTTATAAGCTAAAATTTCTTGAGGGATATGACACTGCAGTTTGCCACTTGATTTTCATTCTCACTATCCAGGCTTCAGAGTCTCTCTTATAACCAATGAAAATACATAGAATTTTAATGTTTCTCACCTTTGTCAGCCATAGTCATCAAAAAATATCAGTAGATTAGAGGCAATGGAAAAACATAAGTACTATTTTTTATTGAGAAAAATAAATAAAAATAACACAATAACAACTATAACCCCTACATGAAAGAAACCACAAATATAGTCTAGCAAGGAAGAGGGGAGAGGAAGGAGATGGCAGGAGGGAGGAGGAAGAGTGATTGGCAGTATCTCACCTAACATGCACAATGTGAGGGTGTTCAGCACCCCGTGGGTGAAGGGCTCAACTACAACTTGAACTTAACCTTAGAAATGAAAACAATGTAACCTAAACACTTGTATGCTCATATTAATCTGCAGTTAAAAAACAATAAATAGCACAAAAATAATACACATAAAAATCAACATAGTATGTTATTCTATTCTCTTTAATAGCAGACTTGCTAAATAATCTGTATGACAATCAGGGTTTGAGTTCCCACTAGAGGAAGATCTTCCTAGAGACTGGAAAGACTCAGAGACTGTACTTCTCACTTTCACTCTCCACTTCCACTCTGCCTCCCCAGGCCAGAACCTCACCACACCACCTCCAAACTATCCACATCTGACTGACCTCACTGCCACCAGTCTCTCCATTCCAACTGACACAGGACCGCCAAATGACTCTCTGTAAAGAGCAACTCTTATAACGTCACCTCCCACCCAATCAGAAGCCCTCATTGTCCTGTGTTCCCCAAAGCAAGGAATGCCTCCCACTGATTGTATAGGAGATCATTTTAGGTGAAACGTAAATTGATCTTTTTGTTTTCAGAGTTAGGTTTTTATATGCATATGTATATGAAATAATTATAATAAAATACAAAACTGTAAATACTAAGCCTAAATATACAAAAGTTTTAAAGGGGACTGAATTTGAAGAAAAAGATCTACTTATAGTGCTGATAAGTAGAGACAGCAAAAAGGTGAAGATTGCACAAGAATGATTAGGTTGAAACATACTGGCCTTCAGAGTTTTCAGTCTCTTGGTCTGACATTCAAGAACCTCCATGATCCAGGCCTGGAGTAGTACTACTCTTGCCTTTTTTGCTCTAGTCTAACCAGATCCAATTTTCTAAACAGCCAAGAATATCCCACCTCTGTGACTTTGCTCGCAATGATGTTCATTCCATCAAAATGTCCTCCCTCTATAACCCTGTCTATCTGCCCTGCAGACCCAGTGTAAAGGCTGCCTCTTTCATCATCTCTTCCCAGAAGCCTACAAAATAAATAGCTGCTTTCAAGGGAATTGAGAATTGATGTGGTGGCTAAAGAAAGATAATAGTCAAGAATTACCGTTTTACTGAGCAATACAGAGAAACCCAGAAATGGAACTTAATTTAGGAAAATCAATACATGTGTGGATTGACTACAACTGATAAAGCCCTGTCATGTCTGTTATGTCACAGATTTTATCATCGAGTTAACCTCCCATGGTAGGCAGGACAGCTGTGATTGTGTATGTGTTACTCATGGTGACCTCAGACTCAATAATGCTGAGAGATGTGTCTAAGTCTACACAACTCCAGATAGCAAAGCTAGGATACAACCCTAAAACTAACAATATTAACAATAATAATTACATTATTTTTCTAATTAAAAATATTTTAAGGGAGGCATAGGGAGAGATTGGGGAGGGGTTTCATTTATATAAATTTATAAGGTGGGCGTGAAATTTTGTTACATGTGTAAAATGCAGTGTGATTTATTCAGGGTTTTTAGGTGCCCATCACCCAAGTATAATACCTTTTTTAAGTATAATCATCCTATCCTTCTATTTTAAACATTGAATTTATTCCTCCTATCTTACTATACGTTTGTATATTGAATTTATTCCTTCTATCTTACTGTATGTTTGTTTTACCCAATTCTCTTGATCCTCCTCCCTACCCACCTCTCTCCCTCCCCAGACTCTGTTATCTATCTTTCCACTCTCTACCTCCACATGTTCACTCCCACAGATAAGTAAGAACATGCAATATTTGTCTTTTTGCACCTGGTTTATTTTACTTAAGGTAATGACCTCCGATTCCAACCATGTTGCTGCAGATGGCATTATTTCATTCTTTTGTACAGCTGACTAGTATTTCATTGTGTATATATAGCACATGCATTGACATTTAGGTTAATTCTATATCTTTGCTATTGTGAATAGTATTGCAATAAACATGTACATGCAGGTATTCTTTTGATAAATTGACTTTTTTATTCCTTTCAGTAAGTACCCACTAGTGGGATTGCTAGATTGTATGTTAGTTCTACTTTTAGTGTTTTGAAAAATCTCCATACTGTTGTCCATAATGGCTGTACTAGTTCACATTCCCACCAACATTGTACATGAATTGTCTTTTCTCCACATCTTCAACTTCTGTGATTTTTTGTGTTTTTGAAAATAGCCATTCTTCCTGGAATAGGACGATATACCATTGTGATTTTGATTTGCATTTCCCTGGTGATTAGTGATGTTGACCATTTCTTCATATACCTGATGGTCACTTACATATCTTCTTTTGAGAAATTTCTATTCATATCTTTTGCCCATTTTAATGGTTTTTTTTTCCTGTTGAGTTATTTGAGTTCCTTGTATATTCTGAATATTTGTCCCCTGTGATATGAAATATTTATAAATATTTTCTTCTATTCAACAGGTTGCCTTTTTGCTCTGTTGATTTTTTCTTTTGCTATGCAAAAACTGCCTAGGTTAATTAAATCCTGTTTGTCTATTTTTCCTTTTATTGCCTGTGTTTTTGAGGAATTAATTTTTTTTTTTTTTTTGCAGTTTTTGGCTGGGGCTGGATTTGAACCTACTACTTCCGGCATATGGGGCCAGGGTCCTACTCCTTTGAGCCACAGGTGCCATCCTTGAGGACTTATTCATAAATTCTTTGCCTACACCTTTGTCCAAAAGATTTTCCCTAGGTTTTCTTCTAGCATTTTTATACTTTCTGGTCTTATATTGAAGTCCTTAATCCATTTGGAGTTGATTTTTGTATATGGTGAGATATAGGGGTCCATTTTCATTCTTGTGCATGGGGCTATCCAATTTTCCTGTCACTGTTTACTGACAGGGCATCCTTTCACCAGCGTAAGTTTTTGTCAGCTTTGTCAGAGATCTGTTGACTATAAATACGTGGCTTTATTACCATGTTCTCTATTCTATTCCATTGGTCCATGAGTCTATTTGTATGCCAATACTCTGCTGTTTTGGTGATTATAGAATTGAAATATATTTTAAAGTCAGGTTATGTGATGCCTTCAACTTTATTCATTTTCTCAAGATTGCTTTCATAATTCAGGCTCCTTTTTTATTTAATAAGAACTTTAGGATCATTTTTCTAATTCTGTGAAGAATGACATTGGTATTTTAATAGGAATTATCTTGCATCTATAGATTGCTTTAGGCAATATGGTCATTTTAACATTATTTCTTCCAATCCATGAGCATGGAATGTTTTTTCCATTTATTTGTTTCATTTTAAATTTTTTCCATCAGAGTTTTATCTTTTCCTTGTAGAGATATTTCACCTCATTGGTTAAATTTATTCCTAGGTATTTTTTTTTGTAGCTATTATAAATGAAATTGGATTCTTGATTTCTTTCTTGGCTAGTTCATTATTGGTATACAGAAATGCTACTGATTTTTGTGTGTTGATTTTGTATTCTACAAGCTTACTAAAGTTATTTCTCAAATCTAAGAGATTTTCGGTGGAATCTCTAGGTTTTCTAAGATATAAGCTCATATCTTCAGCAAATAGGGACAATTTAACTTCCTTTTTTTATACTTGGGTGCCTTTTATTTATTTCTCTTGTCTGATTGCTCTGGCTTGGACTTCCAGTACTATGTTGAATAAGAGAGCTGAAAATGGGCGCCTTTGTCTTGTTCTAGTTCTCAGAAGAAAGGCTTTCAGCTTTTCCTTGTTCTGTCTGATGTTAGCTGAGGCCTATATTTACTTGTCATACATGGCCTTTATTATTTTACAGGTAGATAGAGGAGTAAGTTCTAGTGTTCTATAGCACTTTAAGATGATTATAGTTAACAATGATATGTTAATAGTATACATTTACAAACAACTAAAAGAAAGGATATTGAATGTTCCTGACACAAGAAATGATAGAGGTTTGAGATGAAGGATATGCTAATTACCCTGATTTGATCACTTTCCATTGAAACATTATCCTGTATCCCATAAATATGTACAATTATTTGTCAACTAGAAAAATAAAAAAGATATTTTAATTGTAGATACATTTAAAAAAAGGAATACATGAGAAACTTAAATAACCATGATTATAATTTTGGTATATTTTCCATTTTCTATGCATAATTTTTACATAATTAAGGAAATTATTTACATGTATTTCTATATTCAGTATGTTTTCACTTGATAATACATATAATGGTTTTCCTGTCTCATTAAAAATGGTGCTTTATATGAAACAAGAAAAAAAAACCCACAAGGAAGAAAAACATGAGTATATTCTAGTGAGGGAGAGGAAAGAGTAGGGAAGGGGAAAAAGAGAAGAGGGAGTGTAATTGGCAAGTTCTCATACAATGTGCACAATGTGAGGGTGTTCAGCATGCTCGCTGAGTGAAGGGCTCAACTACAATTTGAACTTTACCTTAGAAAGGAAAACAATGTGACCTAAATATTTGTATCCTCATATTAATCTGAAATATAAAAAAGGGGGGAAATGTGGTTTTAAGGAATAAGTAATAGGGCATAATTTTTCAGAAATGTATTTATTTTAAAAAAGCAGAAAAGCACAAAAACTTTAAAGAGCAAAAGGAAAGTCAATGCAGGCTCGAGTCAAATAGAAAACTTTCAGTAAGTAGCCAGTTCAAGGTCTGGGATTGGAGAGCACAGGAAGGAGGACAGATCAGGATAGAGACACGTGGCAGCTGGAGAGACTCTCACAAAAGCACCATTTTGCAGAAGCAGTTCTAATTTTATTGTTTTCTTTCACTAATGTGAACCAATAGCCTAGAAAGAAAACATACCAAATGTTGAATTTTAAGAAATGATCATCCTCCTTCCTCTTAATTCAAATACTACTTTTTCACCTCTGAGCATCCATAATAGTAACCACAACAGATTACATTGGCCTAGGCCACACACAAGGCGATAACATCCCATGTGTGGCCTCTTTTAATCTTCAAAATAATCTTTCCATACTAGAGTGACCATGTGTCTCATTTGCCTGAGATGGTCCAGTTTATGCCTGTGGTCCAACATGATTATTCCTCACATCCTTCTACTTTTGAAAGCATCCTGATCTGTACTGTAAATTATATGGTTACCTCAAGTATTACTTACATTGTACAGATGTGGAAACCAAGGCACAGTAGTGTCCCCAAGGTTTCACAGCTGAGAAGGAGAAGTATGAATTTGGACTGAAGCAGAACAAGTTCCAGAACATGCTTTCTTGATCCCTGTATTATTAGGATACAAAGTTTATGCCTGGTACAAAGTGGCACACAACTTTAAAAAAAAGGTCTGGCCTTATACATTTTTATGTTCTGTTACCACACTAGCACATGCCTTTCTACATAGTTAGAGCTTGACAAATGTGGTGAAAGTGAATAAGAATAAAGATGTGTTTCCTAAATCCTCCATTAGCAATATCCCATCATCAATTGTTATAGCACTATAGATTCTTGATGAATTTCCCAGGTGTGCAAGGACAGAGCATCTTTATTTATATCGTATAGGAGATATGCAAGCCTTTAAATTTTCTTTCATATTCTAAAATGCAGGAGGCCCTACAAGCACCAGGATGGGTTCTTTACCCCTACCCCACAACCTATGACCATAGGAATTTTTCTCTTAACCGTGTGCTGGTATGTTGCATCCAGTCAACAGTTCTAAGCCTAATGTCCATGAACAACTTGAAGTCTTTAGGGAGTTGTATGAATCCTCTGAAAATATATGAAGGATTTGTGGTGTGTTTACTTAACATGGGAAGAATGCATACAATTCTCAGACTCCCTAAGATACTAGTAACTCCAGAGAGTTAGGAACCATTGCATTAGGCTTCTCATCATGGCAACAACTAAGCTAGACTCATAGATGCCATAAATGTTGCCTTAAACTCCTGATAGTCCTTAGAGATGTCACATTGGAATAAAAATTTAACATTTAGTGATTTTTTTATTAAGTCATAAATACATAAATCATGTATACATTAATGGGGTACAATGTGCTGATTTTATATATAATTTGGAATGCTTACATCAAACTGGTTAACATAGCCTTTACCTCACTTACTTTTATGTTAAGACATTTATACTCTTCACTTAATAGATTTGACATGTACCCTTGCAACATGCTACATAGGTGTGGTCCCACTGTTTACCCTCCCTCCATCCAACCTCCCCTCTCCCCTCACATTCCCCTGCTCTTCCCTCCTTCATCCTGGGCTATAGTTGTGTTTTATCTTTCATATGAAACTATGGGTGATTATAAATTAGTTTCATAATAGTGCTGAGTACACTGGATACTTTTTCTTCCATTCTTGAGATACTTTACTAAGAAGAATATGTTCCAGCTCCATCCATGTAAACATGAAAGAGTTAAAGTCTCCATCTGTTTTAAGGCTGCATAGTATTCCCTAGTATACATATACTACAATTTATTAATCCATTCATGGGTCGATTGGCAATTGGGCTTTTTCCATGACTTGGGAGTTATAAATTAAGCTGCAATAAACATTCTGGTGCAAATATCTTTGTTGTAAAATGATTTTTGGTCATTGGGATATATACCTAGTAGAGGAATTGCAGGATCAAACAGCAGGTCTACTTTTAGATCCCTATGTGTTCTCCAAACTTCTTCCCAAAAGAACATATTAGCTTGCATTCCCACCAGCAGTGCAGAAGTGTTCCCTTTTCTCCACATCCACATCAACATCTGTAGTTTTAGGATTTTGTTATATGGGCTACTCTTACTAGAGTTAGATGATATCTCATAGTAGTTTTGATTTGCATTTCTGATGATTAAAGATGAGCATTTTTTCATGTGTCTGTAGGCCATGCACCTATCTTCTTCAGAGAATTCTGTTCAACACTGAGTAATTTTTAAGTGTGTAAGCCTCCACATTGTTCACTAACAGTTTTGTAAAGGTCATCTCTTTCACACCAAACATAAATAAAGTTCACAAAATCAGAGATGCATGCATTTCAGGAATTCATCTGCTTTTAAATGTGCTCTCAACCAAGTACCTAGTTACAAATCAGAATTCATTTTCTCATAAAACAATGTAAATAATTTAACAAAATTCTCATTTGTTATTAAGACACTGGGAACAAAATCCAAAAAAAATGTAGTAGGAAAGGAGAAAGAGCTTACGATTCCTTCCTTTGGACAAGATTGACCCTACACAAAATTTTTTAATGGGCAATATTTATTTTTGGTACATGTTCCCTATTTTTGCAACATTGCTCCAAGTGGCCCCAAAATCCACTATAGACACCCTAATAGGACTTCTCCATCTTTCTCCTCCAGAAGTACCCATTTCCCACCTCCTGCAATTCCATTTCCTTACTACAAAGGAACTCATCCGGAAACTTAAAGGCCAGTGGTATTATTGAGTTAGTGTTCATATATGTGGGACTCATAGCTCTTTGATCTCTGTAACTATTTTCAAAAAAGGGCAGAAATTGTTGATTGGAGTCATATGACCCCCATCAATAATTGTAGTAGTAAGTACAGGTGGGAAGGATTAGTACAGGTGGGGTGAGGATGCCATTAAGATTATTGAGTTTTCTCAGACATATCCTGATGTCAACTTTCATATTGAGTTCATTTCCCAAACTCTGCTTCCTACAACATCTTCATGAAGGCTAAAGCAAGGAGAAAAATGGATGCTGAACATGAAAGATTTGGGGCCAGCCTTTCTCTGTTTTGTATTTATTTTGCTTCTGTCACCCTTCCCAGTAACACTTATTTGACTAAAGACCACAAGACTAAAGTTTGAAAATCACTGCTCCAAAGCAGACAGATGTTGCCCAGCTCATTCCCTTCCTCCACTTCTGATTCCACCACTTTTTCTCACACCTGCAATTTATTAAATCATAATTGTGTACATTGGTGCAATCCACACCTGCATATTTTGTTGCGTTTTGACCCTTAGTGCTTTGAGGGAGTGGAAGATTGAGAGACAAATGAAAGGCAGGAGCTAAGAAGCTGTCTACGTGCCCAGTCTGCTTGTTTCTGCTTTCCCATCCTTGCTGCACGTAATCACCGTGTACATCATATCCCCTGTCTTTGAACTCACTCACCCACATGGCCTTGTGTATCAGCATTTGTGTTCTTGTGAGAGCTGATGCTCAGGAAATGAATACATTCATCAAATTCCAAGGCTTCTGCCAGGGCCAGCACCGTGATGTTGAGTACATGTTGTTCAGTATATCAGTGCCCCTCCCAATTTATCTCCCTTCACCACATCCAAACCTTGATCTGAGAAAATTGTCCTAATCAAGGAGGACAAACACACATTGCTAAGGACTAATGCTGCTACTATTATCTCTCTATCATGTATATGGATGCTATCAACTTTTTTTTTTTTTTTTTTTTTTGCATTTCTGCCGAGGCCGTGTTTGAACCCGCCACCTTTGGTATATAGGGCCGGTGCCCTACTCGATGAGCCACAGGCGCCGCCTGATGCTATCTGCTTTTTTCGGGCATCTCCACCATTGAAGGGAATTGAAACAGTTTGTCTGCTAATCTCCTCCTTTACATTAAACAGCAGTTTCCTTCTTTTTGCATTCTCATTGAGCATTTTTTCTCTCCTTGTATTTCTTGATTCTACTGTGTGTTAGGGGCACATGGCTGTCACCCGTGGTGGCCGATGCACATGCATTAGTCCTGAGGCAACCTCTCATGTTCATTCTCATAATCATGTATCTGCCTTTGACTAACACTTCATTCACCTCAACCTTGTTAGCCAAAGCATTGGTTGGTGACAGCCATGTGGATGTAGTCTTCTTCTTTCTCTTTAATTCATAAAACCATAGACACATCCAGAGACCTGAAGTGTTAGGAAACCACACAGAAGTGGTTCTTAATCTTGACTGACTCTTAGAATCACCTGGGGAGTTTTTTAAAATCCTGAGTCCTGGAGCCCACCCATAGACATCCTAATGTAATTGGTCTGGGTGTGAAAGATGTTTCAAGCTCCCCAGGTGGGACCTTCTATACAAGGAAATTCTTACATCAGCAACATTACCACTTATACAATCATTACATAACACATTCTATTTCCTACTGTGTCTTTGGGCCAAGAGAAGTCCTGTCACAATTTTCCACAAGGAGATGGGCTTAATTTTTCTAGTAAAAGAAAATTAAAAGTTCACTTATGTGAAACCCCTAATTTTTCAAGGATGCTGCCAAATAAATGAAGCATCATTCTACATGGAGGGTGGGCCTGGGGCTGCAGAAGAGAGCACTTAAGTGAAACTGGTTCCACATGACTAGATTTTCAGTATTGTGATCTCATCCAAGCACTTGGCCATGATACTGCAAGTAGTGAGAACACCTGTTCAGGTTGCACCACCACCTATGGGCTCTGCATACACCAAAAATGTGCATTCAATGATAATAGGCAGAAAAGAGGGAGAAGAAGTCACTGGCTAGTGGAAGGAAGGGAAGAGGAAAAGGAAAAAGAAAAGAAGAGTAAATTAAGACCTAGCATGCCAAGTCCTTGGTGTAATTTTATCATCCCCACAATACTAAGAGATAGATTATATTTTATATTATAGTGTTCGTATTTTTACAGACCAAAAAAAGTTCTGTGAGAAGGTAAATAGTTTGCTTGAGGTCCTCAACTGGTAAGTGACATGAGCTAACCACTGCCTGCCCTTCCATCTGTTAGTATTGTCCAGTCAAAGGCGACTGACCTAGTTGGGAAAGTAAAACCAGGAAGAAGAAACACAGACTCTCCTGACGTGAGTGAAATTAAGTTCTCCTGCCACTTCTACCAACCTGGTTGCAGTTGTGAAGCGGTCAGGTCCCCACCCAAAAAGAGGGCAGAGATTTCAGCTGTCAGCCTGCAGGGGGAGAAGGGGAGGCTAATTTGAGAGCTAAGAAGTGGAGCTTGAGTTTTCCTGGCAGCACGCTGGCTTCCAAGGGGACACATATCAGTTTTATCTCGTCAAGTGAGAAACAGAAAGCCCATCTACTGGGGCCAACAGGCACAGCAGGAATGTGAAGAGTGGAGCTTGGGCTCCACTCATGGGCTGCCCAGGGAGCCGGCTGAGGGTAGCTTGGGCTCCAGGGCAGAACAGCAGAGCGTTCACGATAATCCACCATCCTTTCCCAAACAACGCTAAGAAATAATTGGATGTTAACGATTCAAATATAGGCAAACTACTTCACTGTCATGAAATGGCATCATTTTGCTTCCAAAACTGTAGGGGACAGACAAGGAACCAAAGAGAGAAAATGCCTTACAAGATAGAATGTTCTTACAATAGACTCTCAGGAAAGATTTTTCCCAGGAATGACCACCAAGACTCTCACCCACGCCTCTCCCCCTGCTCTGACATGGGACTCTCAGCTCAGCCACTCTGTTCTTCTTTCAATACTTCTAACATACATGAGTCTTGTGTGGCCTCAGGCATTTGCTAATATCCTTCCTTCTGCCTAAACCTTTTTCCCTCCTCCTTCCCGGTCTTAAGTGGGGCTTCTTCTCATTCTTCATATTCAGCTTGAACATCCCCTCTTTCAGGAAGCCTTCCCTGACCACCCTATGTAAATCAGTCCCCCTTTCTTTCTCCTAATGACACACCATACTTTGCATATATTTATGTTTGCATGTATTTTTGTCTGTCTGTACCTTGAACTTCTATGAAAGCATATCTGCCTCACCCAGCACTTCATTCATTTCTAGATGCAAAGGAGATACTCAAATTAAGTATTCACTGAATAAATAAATAAAGTCCAGATCTTTTATATATGATGATGCATCTTTTCCCCCTCCCCTTTTTGTAGCTACCATTTAGGGGAGACTCTATTTCAGGTACTTTGGCATATCTCATTTAAGACTTAAAACAATAAACATCATGCTCATTATTTCTCCAATTTTATAGATGAAGAAAATAGATTTGAGAAATTAGGTTTCTTGCCTAAACCACCACCATAACTGAATCAGCCCGGATTCCAGCACAGATGTACCTAATCCCAAAGATTTTGCTCTTTTCACTTTATGACGTTCTCTAAGGGGGAAGTATAATCTTTCTGAAGAACTGAACAGTCATGGTTTTTATGTGTTTTTCTTCCCCTCCTTCTGTCTGTTTGTTGCTTCTCCCCATTCCCCATTTCACATTGCCAAAAACATGCATGTTCGCTGGAGACCACATAGGGAAATGATCCCTGTCAGATAACGTTTTCTGGAAACACAAGTCATAAAGTCACTTTGCAAGCTTCTTTTCCATGAGTCTCATAGACATCTCCTCTCTGAATACCTCTGTTTACAGGGCCCAGTTGCAGCAGGCTGTGGCACACCATAGCCAGCCCTGTAGGAGCAGAGAAATTCCTCTGGCACGGCTAGGAGCACTGGGGGAAAGGTACTATGCAAAGATAGCACATCCGCCCTCATCCCAGACACTTGGGGCTCACAAGGACCCACCTGCAACTTTGATTTGGATAAAAAATGATAAGGAGAAACCCAGTCCTGACACAGAACTGGAGACCGCCAGGACTTGTACTGGCTCCAAATGCCGATGTTTCAGCTTTGGCTGAAACAAAATGTTTCTGGACAACCTGATTTCTAACCAGACCTTGACCATCTGCCATCCATGAGCCGTAGCCTCTTTGTCTTCCTCTGTTATGAGTCCTCGGAAGCGCTCCATTCCGACTGCAGCTGTTTTATCTCCTTGTGTGGGTTGATTTTGTCTCTCTGCCAGCTTAGCAATACTTGGTAGCTTTCTCAGTCCTGATAGGATAAGCCAGAGGGCTCAGAGAGGAGGGTTTTCCAAATTACCTTGTAACCTTCCCATGAAGTCTCAGACGCCTTGTGGGCCCAGGCACATGGAGGGGCGGGAAGCAGAGCAGATGCCCAGCACAGCACATATTGTACACAAACAAACATGGGCATATGCAACCTAAGCTCACTGTGGGAAAAATCCAAGTCGGAATTGTATCTTTTTGAAAGCCAGGTTATCACACAATGCAAGAAATAAGAAAACACAGACTAGAAGCCCAGGATGGACTCAGCAACTGCTCATGGCATCCATGGTGTAGGCTTCAGCTTGGAACATTCACTTCTATTCCTCTTAGGGTCCCCTGGGTTGTCATACGAGCAAGATAAAGTCTCTGCCTGTTGCCTGCAGCAGTGTCTTCTGGTCACCAAAGTTCTTCTGCAGGCGTTCATGCAGGGACATTTATGGAGTGTGATAGGTATGGAAATGCTCAATGGGTGCTTCACACAGGGTGAGAAAATAATTTCTCTAGGCCAGAATTAGGATATAAAGGTGTAAGTTTATTTTATATTTTGAGAGGAGAGAGAGAAATGAAAGACTGGAAGGTGGGAGAAAGGAGAGAGAAAGGAGCGAGAAATGTCATGGCATCCCCAAGAAAGAAAGAAAGAAAGAACGAAAGAAAGGAGGGAGGGAGGGAGGGAGGGAGGAAGGGAGGGAGGGAGGGAGGAAGGGAGGAAGGGAGGAAGGGAGGAAGGAAGGAAGGAAGGAAGGAAGGAAGGAAGGACAGACGGACACTGGCACTGGGGTCCAGAGGGTAGCTGAATTTAAGGGGGACAAAAATAGTATAGTTGAATTCACAAGGTCCATCCGCTTTTCCTCTGACAAGGTTAAGGACATACTTGTTTGTCCTGGACACTCAGGAGCTACTCGGGGCTGAAAGCAGTAGGTGCGAAGTTTCAGTTAAACAAGATGAGTCCTAGAGATCCACTATACAGCATTGTGCCTGTAGTTAACCATACTTGTATTGCACACTTAAAATCTGGTAAAAGGATGGATGTCATGTTGAGTGTGCTTACCACAATTAAAATTTTAAAAAGACAGAGATTTCAGTAGTTATCTTTCTTCTCTTCTTAAACCCCAGAGAAATGGTGTCAAAATACTTTTGTCCTATGGGCTACTGAGGAATCAAAGCAGATCAAATAATAATAACAATAATGCTGAAAAGCTGAACTTACTAGGTACCTATTAGGTACTGGGAAATATATATATGTGCATATATAAATGTGTATGTATGTATATATGTATACAGTGTGTGTATATATATGTAAATATTCCCCTTCCATTTAAACTAAAAATCATTTTAAGAAAAGGAAGAATGTGTTCCAGCTCCATCCATGTAAACACAAAAGAGGTAGGGTCTCCATCTTTCTTTAAGGCTGCATAATATTCCATGGTGTACATGTACCACAATTTATGATATTGTGTGTCATCTGCTATATTTATTCCTAGGTACTTGAAGTTTTGGTGTTACTATAAATAGCATCTTTCTAAAAATTTCATTGTTTATTTATTGCTGATACATTGTGCTGATACATTATTACATAATAAATAATACATTTATTATTTGGAACATTGTGTTTGTATGGAGGTATTTTGCTAAATTTTCTCACTAATTCCAATCATCTGCAGATTCTTTTGCGTTTACTTCCCAGGCAATCACCTGTTTTGGAAGAGCATTTTATGTCTTCTGTTCCCACTCTTATAAATGTCATTTCTTTTCTCTTCCTATCTGTTTTGGCAGTTGTTTCACTTTGCCGCACAAGCGAGGACATTCCGGCACAGGGCGTAATAGAGGAAACAAGTGCGAGCGACAGTGGATATCTGTCTTCATCATCTTCACAATTTCAAAGAGAAAATGTTAAGCGTTTTACTTCTATGTGCTGCCCAATTAAGAGTTTCCTTCTTTTCCTAATTTACTATCAGGTTATTGTTGGTGCTGTTGTATACTAGCTTCAACCAAAGGGGAGTTTCATGAGGCCCCAGTCCTATGGAGCCTTTGAAGACACCTTTGTTAGGCAAATAAGAAGGGTTCTTTATGTGACCTTCTTGGGCCATAAACTGCACTTGGCTGACTACGGCTGGTCTTAGCTGTGGGGAAGCAAGGTCTGCATCTAGGTGGAGTATTTTTGGCAGCCCACTGGTGCAGCGGTGTGTCTGGGTAGACTGGCCGAGGAGGCTGCAGTGATACTGCTCAAAGACACAGCACCAAGTCGAGGGTAGATAAAGTCTGTCTGGATATCATACTTTGAGAATACGTAGTGGGGCCATCCTTCAGGGGCTTGCCAGCAAAAATAAGAGGCTCTTGGCGGGAAGTGGTTGTCCTTCTTCATTTTGGATTTTGTCTTTGACATTCTTTAAAGTACAGCTGATCTTTGTGTGAGGGGAGAAGAAGGACGACTTTGCCCACTGAAATCTGCAAGAAGATCTGTCTCTTTCCAGAGCCGTGTGTGCCTCTTGTCTTGTTAAGCATCTTTATCATAAGTGGTTGTTTATTTTTAACAAACATTTTTCCATACCTAATGAAATTATGATATGGATTTTGGCTTATAATTATTAACATGGTGGATTATATGAGGTGACCAGGAATTCAGGTCTGCTTTGCAGCTGTTTATCCAGGTCCGTCATCTCAGGGCCAGCATACTTTGGAGCGAGTAGGCTTAACCTCTGGGTTTTCTTCTCTCAATAATTCCTTAGCCTCTAGCAGGTTCTTTGATGCTTCTAAGAAGATTTAAAAAAATATTACATGCTGCTTATTTAATTATTCTTAGCAATAAGGTATTTTGAAGATACTTATTTCTCTATAATCAGAAGGGAACTCTCACCATGAAACATTTTATATCTTTTGACTTGTTGAGCCTTGTGAATGCTTCACCCATTAAAAACTTCTTTAAAAAATAGTGCTAAAAAATTGAAAACTTGAATGAAATGATTACACTCCGTTTAACAATACAAATAGTAAGGACTGATTCATGAAGAAAATGTTAAAAAAAACAAAAAACAGTGAGACTGAAAGAAGATGAATCAGAAACCAAAAGCCGCCTCCCCTAAAGGCATCAGGCACAGAAAGTTTTATGTGGAAACTGTTCCAGAGAATAAAAGCAATATAAATTATTTCAGAGAATAGAAAAAGAAGGGAAAAAATACAACTTATTTTACAAAGTATGTTAGTCAGATTTTGTTCAGTTCATGCCCTGAATCTCAGTACTTTGCTACATTTCTTACTTCATTGTCTATGGCTCATGTATACCATATGCTCATGTAAGTCAATGTGGAAAATCCACTTTGCTTAGTAAAATCCAACACTCATGTTAAAGCAAACAAACAGAACAGACTTCAAAGCACCCTGGTATTAGAAAGTAACATGAAAAGAGACATCCCCCAAAACATAGAGGAATCACTATACTTAATGTAGCCACTACTACAATGGCTTTTATTCAAAGTGTCCTGGTTGTCCTTACCTGGCAGGAGGAGGTAGGAAGCTTAGGAATTCTTTGACTAATGGTTTTATGTTTCCCATGAAGCACAAGGCAAGGTCATCAGCTGAAAGTGGGCACAAAGTTGTCAGAGGTTTGAGAAGAGGGGAAAGTATTGACTAGTCTTCCAGGGGAGGAGAGCACTGAAGGACTGTAAGGAATAGTTAAATGCCCGTTGTGTTTTGTGGTCATGAACGTACAGGGAAAGAGCTAGAGTTTGTGATATTCTCAACCAATGTTTAGTTGCCCAGGGATAGCTACAGTAAACTGTTGGGTTTAACCAAGTTTAGGACTTTTGCAGGCAGATTATAATGATTCATAAGGAAACAGAGTTTTTGAAAGGTGATAATATTGGAATCTAAGCTGGGCAAAGAGGAATGTAAAGACTAAAGAAAGATGATTGTGAAAAAGTGACAGGCTTAGGGCAGTGCCTGTGGCTCAAAGGAGTAGGGTGCTGGCCCCATATACTGGAGGCAGTGGGTTCAAACCCGGCCCCAGCCAAAAATTGCAAAAAAAAAAAAAAAAAAAAGTGACAGGCTTAACGGACAAGAAGACTCAGCAAAGTAGAAAAGTCATTGAGAAGATACAAAAGTGGGTGCAGAAGACTGTAGTGACAGGGTGGGAGGCTTGTGTTTGCTTTTCAGAGGTGCTGGCTCATTGGTGTTGAATAGGAATAGGGCAATCCTGGGGGCAGGAGGGATGATCTAGTTAGGGTAGGAGAAAAGTTGGAGGCAAGGAGGGCAGGGAAGTGGGAGATCAGGATGTCAGATGGAGTGGCCATGTAGATGTTAGAACCTCATGGAGTGAAGTCAGGAGAGAGAAATAGTGAGCTAAGTCTTCAGTGACAGAAGGACCGAGGCCAGCTAGGGGAGGACAATGACAGATGATACTGACTGAGAGTCACAAGACCTGGGAACATTAGTGGAGGACAAGGCATCACCTATCCCACTTTAGACCCAGAGGAAACCTGCTTCCACAAAGGGGCTGAGGGGAGGTGGAACTTGCTGAGGGTGCTCTTGAGTTTGTGGAGGCCTGGTGGGAGGGGAAATTAAGAAGGAAGAAACAGGCAGGGAATTCGGTAAAACTAGGCCCAGAATAATCAGAGCAGCAAGACCCTGGAGGCTGTTGGGCTTCTGGTGGTGGCTAAAGTAAGAGAAGACTAGTTAGTCTCTTGGGAGGGCTAAGAGAAGAGCAAACACTTTAAACTTTAAATCTTAAATGCTTGTCTTGGGGGTTTAGAGGCTGGGGGTGATGAGAGCCTTATCAATGCAGACCAAATTGATGGTGGAGGTTGAATCGGTTTAGTGGAGTTTCCTCTTAAGGATCCTGAAAGAAGTTTCCAGAAAGTAGCTGTTAGGGCAAGAAGGAGAACTCTCCAGAATGGGTGTGAATCCATAGGCCCATGGCCCAAATACAACTCACCCGGCTGTGGTGGCTTCACAGGGCGACAGCTTGGGGCAAGGTTGTGATTAAAGGTGCCGGGCAGAGATAAGGTCTAGAGGAGATGGTTTAATCAGCAAGTGGTGTCCTGTCCTCTTATCCCTTCTAATAAACAACAGATTCCAAGAATGCTACTTGCTTGAGTTTGGCCCAAGGAACAATTTCAGTTGCATAAACACCATTTTCAAGGAGCCCTTCGGGCCAAGGGTGGGGAGAGAAAGTCCTAGGAAACCACAGCTGCCTTCTTAGTTCCTGAAGATAGGACTGAGACACACACCCTCACTGGGGTCCTGTCTGCCTGGTGCCATACTCTCTTTCCTCCAACACCACTCCAAGGTCGGGGTAAGGGTCTCTGAGAACCAAGGAATGTCCCCAGTGCTTGTAGAAAGTTGCAGATCTCTTAGACTCAGGCTCCTTACTCTGTTTTCCTGCCTCCCATTTAAACATGCATGGGCACTATGACGGGCACTATGACAGGCACTTGGTTAGAAAGTGACTCCTTGTTCAAAGGAAGACAAAGTTTGACAGCCGTTGTAGCACTTGAGCCCACCTTTGAAACCCACTACCCTCAAATTCCTACTTCCTGAGTTTAGAGGTAGACCCCAAGAGTTGTATTTTCTTTTGAACAGATTTGGAAATGATGACTTCAATTTATGAAAGTTTCCATTTGTACAGGGCTGGAGGCCCTCTTGAGCCACAAGCACTTGAAAGAGACCATTTAAGAAGCAGGGTGGCCTACCTTTTGTCTCTTACAGCTCAGTGGGGGTGGAAGAGACAGTTCAAAGCCTGATGGAAGCTTCCCTCCACCCTCTACCCTACCTTCTTCATGGTCTAAAATCCCACTGTCAGAGATTCATTCCTTGAGTTAAGGGTTGATTTTAGCTAACAATAAAGCCCTCTTAGCTAAGGGGAATGGGAGGAGGGCTTAGGGAAAGGGACATCAGCCATTAACATTTGAATAGGGTGAGTTTATCCTATTAATGCACCATTGGAGATGAAACCACAGGAATAACACACACTTATTTGGGGTCAATGCTTCTAGGTCCCAGGACCAGGCAGGGGAGAGTAACTATGGGAAAACCTGGCAGGGACCTTTGCTCTAAAAACAACTAGAGGGAAGTGTGGAGAAGAGGGAGAAGTAGGCCTGGGGCAGCTTGCAGGGATCTCCTGCAGTTGGAGCACGAGCGGAATGTGGAAGGACAAGGATGGCTCAAGCACAGGGTCAGCTACTGGACAGATGGAGGGAGCCATGTTGAAGGGGAACAGGAGTGGAGCTTGGGGCAGAGGCCTGGGGAGAGGGCACTATGGACAAAGCACTCCCTTGGCCTTGGCCTAAGAGTGCTAGGGAAGGCTTCCCAGAAGCCTTTGGTGTCAAATAGAATAGCTTTTGGTGTCAAACCGGAAAGAGTAATCTGATGAAGTGGAGGGTAGCTGGGAAATGAAGGTCTTAGCAGAGGACCAGCAAGGGCACAGACATATCTTTGCAGAGAAACTGACATGTGGAGGGGTGGTGAGGGTGGTGGGGCTGAGGCCAGGGCTTTGGTTGGGCTGAGCAGAGGCTGGGCCCTGGACCATGGCACTTCTGAATTCTTGGTGCTGCTCTGCATCTGGCAGCTTCAGAGGACAAGGTTGCAGAGGGCCAGAACTGATGGGTTGCTGTGCTCTGCAAACCACAGGGTACGCTCTCCCTGACCCCGGGAGAAATGTGCCTGAGGCCTGTTCCCTCCTGCAAGCACCCACACTGGTGTCCAACTGGCAGAAGCACTTTAACATCTTCTACAGAATAAATCGATGTTTTAAAAGACTTAGTTTATCTTGATGGAAATAGGAGTTAAATCCCTGTGGTCAATTCCTGGGAGCCTTTAATTCCAGCCAGGAACCTGGCTGCTTTGGCAAGACTTTTTTTCTTCCTCTCTCAGAGGTGCTTGGGAGCCACAGTGCTTCTCTGGGCAAAATAAAAAGGCAGATTAAAGAATTAAAACATTGAAAAAAAACTAAAAAAGAAAAGTCCAAGAACAACAGGAAGTTGGACAGGAAGTTCCCATAGAAGATGAAAATATCTGAGAGTCGTGCTGAGAGCTAAGGGCTAAGGACTGGGGGATTTCAGGGACACAGAGCTGTGGAGGTGGCAGTGTCCTGGGCCACCCAACCTTCTACCATCCCTTCATTTCATGGGATGCCCCTGGCCTACTGGCCAACCCCTGTCCACTCTGAGGGGCTCCAGACCACATAGCGCTTAAACAGGCTCACATGCACAGATGTATGCACACATGAACTTGACACGTGCTTGCCCAGATACACCCCTGTGTGCACACGCATGCACACTTTCATGCCAACAAATACATGTGCAGAGCAAAGCCAGATGCATACAGATGTAGAAAGGACAAACACAGAAACACAGTGTGTGCAAAACTGTAAAGAAAGTGAACGTTGGAATCTAGACCCTTCCTCTTCTTTGTATAGTTGCCCACCTCTTTCCCAGGGATCTTGGTCTCTGGCGATGTCTGGCTGCTGGAAGGCTCTCATGGCTGTGTCCCATGCCCACCATGTTCTCAGCCTCTTTGTCTCAGGACACCTTTACATTCTAGAACAGTGGTTCTCAACCTGTGGGTCATGACCCCTTTGCAATAGTGAAAATACATCCTGCATATCAGATATTTACATTACGATTCATAATAGTAGCAAAATTACAGTTATGAAGTAGCAACGAAAATAATTTTATGGTTGGGGTTGGGGGTCACCACAACATGAGGAACTGTATTATAAGGTTGCAGCATTAGGAAGGTTGAGAACCACTGTTCTAGAACATTATAGGATCGCAAAGAGCTTTTATTTATTGAGCTGATCTATTAACGTGTTGGCATTGTTTTACATTTTTATAAATCTTTTTGATATGCATGTAAATAGTAGGCAGCTGGATTACTATACCTATGTCTGCATCAACTGTCTATTTTTTTTTTTTCTTTTTTGAGACAGAGTCTCACTATGTCACCCTCAGTAGAGTTCCTTGGCATCACAGCTCACAGCAACCTCAAACTCTTGGGCTTCAGCGATTCTCTTGCCTCAGCCTCCCAAGTAGCTGGGACTACAGGCGCCCACCACAACACCCAGCTATTTTTTGCTGGAGTTGTCATTGTTGTTTAGCTGGCCCTGGCCTGGTTCAAACCCACCACCCTTGGTGTATGTGGCTGGCACCATAACCACTGTGCTACGGCTGCTGAGCCACACATGAACTGTCTTAAGATATGTTTTAGTTGAAGTATATGAAGAAAATCCAGTACCCAAGAGATATGTGGTTGGTAAAGAGAAGGCCTCATGGATTCTTTGTTAGGCAGGCTGTAAGATGTCTCTTGTGAGCCTCTCATCCCTGTCCTTGACCTTTGCATTTGTGTGTAACCTCTCTTCTTATGTGCAGGCTGGGCGTAGTGATTGGCTTCTAAGGAATACATATAGCAAAAGTGACTGTGATATCACTCTGAAGACCGAGTCACAGGAAGGCTGGCTTCCAGCTCGAGCACCCTCTCTTGCTCTCTTGCCCCGAGGGAAGTCAGCTGCCAAGTTGTAGGCTGGACGGTGAAGAGAGCCACCTGACAGGAGCCGAGTGAGGCCTCCAACCCCCACCCAGTGCGGAGCTGCACCCTGCTGACAGTCTAAGGTGGGGAGCAGAGCTGCCCCTGGGGGGCCTTCCTAGGAGGCTCCCGCTGAGCTACGCCCAGATCCTGACTTACCGCGAGGTTCGATGAGGTAAATGTTTGTCATTCTAAGCTGCTACACTTAGGGGTAATTTATATTAAATAACCCATGAAAGGGTTTTGGGGACCCCTGGGAGTCCTCAGACCTCACTTTGAGAAATGCTGCCCTTGATCTGTTTTCCCCTGCTTTCAGTCTGGTCCTCTCTCAGTGTCCTGTTCTCAGCTGCCACCAGAAGGAGACTGGTAAGACAGGAGGCCCGTGCAGGTGGCACCGCCAGGAGGCCCCTGGTGTGCATTTCTCGTCCCACCTTGCTGCTCCCTGACAGGATTTTCAGGCAGTGGGCAGCTAATGAGGGACATAATAGCAGGGTGGCCCATTTCCTACTTGGCCTGCCTATGCTCTGTTCTCCCCCACCTGGCGCTCTCTGGGGAATCAACTGTGACCTTGCAGCTCCTTTGCTGGGACTTGGATGGACGTCACTGCATGATCATCCTATTCCTTCTACCTTCTGGGTCAACACATAGACAGCCAGAGTCTGACTTTGTCCTCCAGTGGGTGAAAAGTCTTCTATGTGGATCAGCACACGTTCCTACAGGCCCATGTGTCCAGCCTTCTGAGTGCCTCGGCTACTGGAGTCGCAGTTCTTTGTACAGGTAGAAAAGCCAGGCAGGAAGAGGAATCAGTGGAATCCAGTCAGGATAGTGGTAGAACCAGGAAAACCACATTCAGACGGATTCCTTTAACCCCCATCTGCCCAAAGAGGTGGGAAGTACCTGATCCATACACAGGGACGGAGCCACGCCAGCCCTGACCACTACACCAACAACACTGTCTGCCCTGGGCCACTTCCTGCTTCTCCACTGGCACGTGTCATTGAGAGGATGGGCACCCAGAGACCATCTGGGCACATGGTGCCACTGAAGAGGAACAACACATGGAGACCCAGGCCCAGGAGCAGATGTGACCAGCCCCAGGTCACTTAGCAAGATAGAGACAGTGTCGGGGTCTCAAACAAGACTTTTCCTCCTCGTCCCAATCCCACCATCTGCCTCAGATTAGAGCTTCATGGCAGGGGAGGCTGCAGGGGGGTGGGGGGTGCTGCCTCCCCCAGGCCACAGGGGCTGCGAGGGCTGTGCTGGGCTCACGGCATCTGGCTCTCAGTAGCAGCTCACTACATGATTGGACTGGCATGTGTTCAAGTTTGGTCTGTGGCCAGGGTTAGGTTGCTGGGATTAAAGGTTAGTTTCTGACAGGGTCAAGGTTAGAGGGCTGGTCTACAGCCAGTTTAGGGGAATCAACCATAGGAAAGGGTTGGAAAGTCAGTCTTTTTGGGGGCAGGGATAGTCAGCCAATCTCTGTGGGGTTTAGAAGTTAATCTGGCCCAGGTGAGAGGTCAGCTTTTGGCTCAGTCCATGCCCAACATTTGCTCTTTGCAAAACTAATCAACCTCTTTGCTGCTTCCTGCAGCGTCCCTGGCATCCTGAATGTCCAGTGTCCTGAGCAGGGGTGAAGGGGTTAGCTCCAGCTCCATGGGTAGAGAGGACTGATGGATGGCACCAAGGATCATGCTTTTGGGTTAGGGTGGCCTCATTTCTAGGGCTGTCCCCAACACCTCGCCTGGGACGCAGATCCTGCTTGAAGGGCGGGCACAGCAATTAAAAGGACCTCAGGCCCTTGGAGGCATTTCCTGTTTTCCAGTGAACTAAAAACTCAGCTTCCTGCTTAGAACGGTCCATAGGGATGGTTTCTTTTTTTGATGGTGGGCGGGGTGTCTGGGGGTGGAGGTTTTGTTGGACTTGAGGGCAGACTTTCAGGGCCCTGCTAGGAGGTGGCACGGGAAGTAGGGTGGGAAAGGCGAGAAAGAACCCCCAAATGCCTCAGCATATCTTTTGGCTATGCCTTTGTATTCCCATCCGGATTCTTTAGAAAGCAACACAAGTGTAATTGCACATTGAACAACTGTATATATTTCACATAGAAGTGAAGTTCTCTGGAGAGAGAAAGCAAAAAATGTACAGGACCCGTGTTAGGATAACGACCAGGAGCTCTCTGGGAAGAGCAGGGTCTTTGGTGCCACTTAGACGCAGATTCAAATCACAGGCTGGAGTGCTGACCTGCCCCCAATAGCTGCACTGCCCCACCTCTCTAAACTTCTGAGCCTTCATTTCTAAAGGGTGGGGGGTCCAAGCCACCACTGCCTTGGAGGAATACTGCCCAGCCCTATGGCATGCACCCTGAGAAGGGAGTCTCTTTGCCTCCAGCTGAGTGCAGAGGGGAAAGTGGCACAAAATTGCATCTGTCCCTCAGGCAACCCAAGCAGCTCTGCTTCCACCAAAGTTAGGGCTCCAGGCTGGTGCCACTGTCCCCTGCCCAGGCCCCCTTCTCAGCTCAGCTCGGGCTCTCTTCTCATGCCTGGCTAGGTGGTAAGTGGAGAAAGGAGCAGTGGGAGGGTGGACTGTCCTGCTTAGCTCCGCCCACCTTGCCTTTGGCTGCCTTCATTCCCCTCAGCCGAGCCTGTGAGCTCCTCATCTTCTGCCAGGGATCACCCAGGAGCCTCCTTGATCCGCCTTCTGCAGGTTCTGAGGGGGAGTGGAGAGGCCCAGCAGCCTGGCCCACGCTCCCAGTTCACCAGGCCCTTGTGCTATCTTTTGTGCCACTGCCCTTGCCTCTGAGTGATATCCACCAGGATGGGTCCTTATCTTTCCCTTCAGAGAGGAGCATCCTAGAGCAGCTGGAGGCCCCAATCAACTGACTTGACTGACTGTGCAGGGCAGCGCCCACCTGTGGCACTGAGTACGAACAGCCCAACACCCCTTCCAGCCTCTCCCCTCCCTCATTCTTGCATCCTCTTCACCCTCCTGCTTTTTCTTTCTCAGGACAGTAAGGCAGCAGTAAGGTAGGTTTAGGGCATCTGGAAATAATGTGAAAATTTCTAGATGCCTATGTGCACAGCTATCTTGGGTAGAGGCAGAGACCAGCCCAGCCCAGGTGGCCCTGGATCGAAGCATTTCTAGTAATGGTCTCTGAAAACCAAGCCCACCAGGACCCCTGAGAACTTAGAGTTGAGAATGAGCAATAATTATATAATCACAGCACTGTTCTGCTCCAGGAAAAGCTACCATCTGGATAGGCTCAAATGGGAGGGGCCATTTGATTCTGAGGCCTCAGCAGAAAAGCAAAGGCCCAACAGGCCATGGTGCACATTGGGGAGAGGACGATGGGGGATTTCTCATACCTCATCCTAACAGTCTGCCCTCTGGGACACTTCTGGGAGCAGAGGTTCACCCATTCCTTCATTCTTTTCATTGCATATGAGTTTAAGGTTTCTCCTAATTTTTGTTTAATTTCAAGATACGACAGACACACTGGTAGGAAGCTTGCTTCTCCTTGGGTGGTCACTTACCTAGAAACAGCTGCCTGACTGTGAGAGAAAAATATGGGATACGCACACCTCCTTGGGGTGGATCTAGAAGTTCACGCTCACATCTCAGGACAGGCGGTGGATGCTGCCGAGGGGACACCGCAGAGAGAGGCCTTTCTGGATGATATACCATCGGAGGGCTTATGAAGAAGTGACTTTGTGGGCTGAGTGACAAATTAGTCCATCCCTTTACCTGAGGATGACAAATAATAAAGCTGCAATTATTTCCATAAGTTTTAAGGAATGAGCAGTTTTTGTCCAGTTGGAATTTCTGGTGTACTTGAGAATCGAGATTGTACTTCTGAGTTTCAAATATTCTTGAAAAATCCATGTTGGAGAGAGAAGAGAAGAACCAAGGCAGCATGAGTGGAATGACAGAAGAGGAGCCCGAGTGAAAGGGGAACGCAGAGAGCCCAAGTATCACCGAGGTGGTGGCAGATAATTACAGAGCAGGAGGGGCAGGCACAAGCTAAGTGCGGCACCCTGCAGGCCTGTCTGCGTTCCAGGCCAGACTTCCAGGGGCTCCTGGGTTAGCAGGAGCTTCCTAGCTCCTACAGGCCTGAAGTTCTGAGCAGCAGGCCAGAAACCAAGTCCTAAAAAGGCTGGAACGGTTATTGGTTGCCAGGAGATCCGGAATTTGCTTCTCTGGAAAGATAAAAATATAAGTGCCCTCTGCTTCCATGGTCACCTTCCAGCACCCCAGGGCAAATGGGCCATGACAGTGGAGAACCACGTCCAATCTGCGCAAGTCCTCATTATCTCTTCTGGCAGCACCAGAAGCAAAGAGGCCAGACAGGGGTAGGCCAGGGAGTACGCAGTCAGCAGATATGGTCATTCCCAGCCTTTGTGCATCTTCAGAGAAGACATCCAGGTGTTCAGAGACATCCAGGTTTTGGAATGCTGCAATCTATAATGTACAAAACCCAAAAAGCTTCATTAATTGCACCTTGCTCTATCATAAAGGAGATAAAAATCCTTATTGGGACTGAGAAATGAGACTCAATGTCATTGTATTTATTAGGTTCTGAAACAATACACATTCACATCCTTTTGAATACAGTACATTTGGCACAATAATGTTTACAACGAAATAACACTAATGAATGGCAAGTGATTAAAATTACATCTAGAAAGGAAAAAAATGTACAAATAAAGCATCACAATACAAAAAAAGTCCCTAAAATTGAATACATTTTATAGCCAGAATTATTTCGCACATAATTTAAAAAGAGGTAATTTTTTTAGCCTTTTTTTTTTTTTTAAAGCAAGAATGCATTGTTTTTTCACCTTTGGAGGAAAAGTATTATCTCCACTTGACAAAGTCCATAATGAGAGAACACAAGAGAACAGCTATCCTTCATATACTCTTTTGGCATTTTTTTTGCATTCTTTTTTTTTTTTTTTGAGAGAATGAACGACAGAGAGGAGGAGGGAGAGAAGGGTGGGGGTTGGAAAGATTAGAAAGAACTGGCAGAAGTGTAACAGTGTGTCTGCTTCCAAACTCCTGTGAAAATGAAAATGAAACAATGATTCCTCAAGAAACACACAGGCCTTTCTCTACAGACCTATGCTGGATTTAAATCCGCCTATGTGAGAACTTCATCAGCCAGAGGCATCCCAGCCTGCCTGGCTTGGTTGTGGAAGGGGGGCCTCTCAGGATCAGGCTGGCTGACCGCCTTGAGCTGCCGGGTTAGAATGCGTTATTTGACTTCCCAGCAAAGTTGCTAGTTGTCTTGGAGGAAGGGACCAACCCCCCTGCTGCTTTGTGAACACCACCAAGCCCTTGCACAAGGCCATTTGGCATTGTACTTAGAACTTGCTTGGTTGTCCGAAGTTTATAGTGGTGACAGAGCAGAAGAGAGACAGAGCAGTAGTTACACATGAGTATGATGGGCAGTATTGTTATGTCTTCCTAAAAAAATGAGATGATGCCACCGTGAAGATGTTTCTGTGCTTGTACTCAACTCCCGAAGAAGTCTCTCCCCAGCATGTCAAGTTACCAAAGATAAATTAAATTAATCTAATGTTCTTCATCACTTCACTGGTATGCCAAACACATGAACTGATAGAGCATAATATTTAATATTTGCAATTATCATAAGAACAGATAATAATTACACCTGAGTTTTTTAAAAATAAAAACAAACGAGAACTGAATGTCATCATTAGTAAGAAAGGCTATGACCAGCCAGATGCAAATGTGGACACAAACTCTCCTGGGCGCGAGATAGTCACTGTCCAAGCTTTGAAACTACTATCAATAACATTCCTTTTCTTTTCTCCCATCTCTACCAGGGAATAATAGAGCACGGGAGAACTACGTGTGAGATTTAATATAGCTTAATATATGTTTAAATCTTTTGAAATAAACCAAAATGAAATAAACAATACAAAGACACACACCCCCCACCCCAAAGGAACATACCTATCTCTCGGTAACTTGAACCAATACACTTACAGAGTATTGCACCTGGACATTATTATAATTATTCTTTCATAGACTAAAGTTTTATAATATGCCTGAACATGCAGCAGTTGATACCTCTATATTCAATGAATTAATTCCACAGGCCTTGCAGCAAACACTATATACAAAAATCTCAAATGTACAAAAGGCAAAAAGCTTCATTAGTGCCACTTTGCCACTCACAAGTATATATAGTTAGGGGCAGCTGGGAAATCCACGTGCAACAGTCGGAATGGATTCCATTCCCTGCTAAATCAATTCAGTAAAATAGGTAATCAAATGACCTCCAGGAAACATACACAAAGCCACAGACAACCCTTGGAAATGAAAGAATGTAACACTGTTAGCATATCTACAGGAGGTAACATCACATCCGTTAAATAGTGTCCACATGAGTTGCCACTGTGTGTCACACAGAAACAAAACTCCGAGTCTTGCCACGTTGTCAGTTTTCGAAAGAGTTGCTTTTCAGTCCCCTGATACCCTTTGGGTAACCCATGTTTTGCCTCATTCTGCTTATTCCAAAAGCAGATATTTCATACATAACTTTACATATTTAATCTTTAAAAACCACGACACAGTAGTACTACCATTTTGTAGAAGTGCGCAAAAAATAACACACTACTGCAGAAAATAAATAGGGTTTGTGCTAGGGACTTTGAGAATTTGAGAGCCAAGTTTTGCTAGAACCCCAGGGTCATGGCCATCGCTGATGGCCTTTGTGTTCAGATAGAACTTGAATTACAGGGAGTCCTGCTTTTTCCCTTTTCTCTCAATGCCTATAGCCCCCCTGTGCCCCTGAAGCACTGACAGTATAAACCTTGAACAACTGGTTTCTCATTGTATGTTAGCCCTTTAATACTTCCCTATGTTCAGATTGGAATTTATATCTTTTGGCCAATTAGAAAGCAAGATTGAGAATATGTTTTCGAAATGTTAATAGAGTTCAACATCAAATTTCTTTTTCCACAAAAAGTGATTCCCCTCCCCGCCCCCAAGATACAAACTCACATGACTTTGGCATGCTCAACAGCTAAAACCAAAGCAGGCAAGAGTCAGCCATTCCAGAACACACTGACAGTTAGCCAACCATGCAGCTCCACGCCCCTCCTTCTTCGGGTGTCCCGAGGGTGCCCACCCTCAAAGCAGCAGCACCCATTTCTTCTGGACAGAAGGGCAGGGTGGCAAGCCAGGGTGTAGGGTGGACGAGAAGCGAGAGGGGTCAGGGATCTGTGTCCTCCAGCAGAGCCAGAGTCTCCTTGTTTGCTTCATGTTTTCTCTTTATGGTAAAAGAACTGAAATTGCGCCACTGCCAGGAGCCCCTGAGGAGTGGAACCAGGCTCACCAACCGTCCAGACACGGCAGTGTGTGCAGCTGACTGCTGCGTTACTGGTGAGACAAGAACCAAGGGCGCCTTCTGGTCCCCAGGTGGGAGAGGAGGAGGTGGCCTGGGGTAAGGGGATGCAATAAATAGAGACTGGACGTGGGACTGGGCTCCGGGGAGGAGAAGTAGTTCAAGCCGTTTTGAGTCTCTGGAACACAGGAATCTTCTCGGCACCCCTTCTTGCAGCATCAGCAGGCTCCACCCGGAGCGGCCTCTCAGGGCATCAGGTCTTCGCCAAAATAGGAGAAGCCTTTGAATTCCTCCTGGTTGATCTGCTTCACAATGGCTTCGTCCACAAGTGTAAGTACTGGCTCTTCCCGGGTAAAGTCTTGGTCAAAGTTATTGACATCTCTTTTGGTTTTCTGTGGGAAGACCAGAAAAAGCACTGAGTTGAGGTAGACCTCCCTCCTGGGGGCCTCGCAGGGAGTGGGCATCGCACTGACCAGCCTCTGGCCGAAGCAGGCCTCTAGCTACTGACAGCAGACATGGGGCTGTTCCAATGAGGTAATGACGGATGGCCCCAGGACCAGGACATGACAGAGAGGAGAGGAGAAAGGGGTCAAGGTGAGAGGAGGAAGGGGTGAGAGGGGATGGTGGAAAAGCAGGGAAGTGGGATTCCAACAGACTGTGTGTGTGCGTGGGTGTGTGTGTCTGTACCTGTGCACGTCTGGGGAAAGTGGGATGCAAAGCTCCCATCTCACACCCCGTTCCGGTGACTGCTGTAACCTTCTGGCTTCATTGAGACCTCCCTCCCTGTGACTCAGGGAACAAACTTGAATCCTCCTGCCATGAAGTCTCCAGTGGTCTTTTTTCCCTAGAGACAGACCCCCACAATCTTACTATCTGCTCCCTTTGAAATCCCCTCTACAAGCAGGAGGATGGGTAGCAGGGCAGAACCATCTTCTGAGAAGCCTACCTCAACCCCCACCTCTCTCACCATGAACCCTAATGTGCGCCCCCACATTTTTTTCTGTTACTACATTCAACACACTGACTTGCCGTGATGTGTTTATGCTCTTGTTTAGACTAAGAACTCCTTTAAGGCAAGACTTTGTCTTATTTAACCTTGGGTTCCCAGTAGTTCCCCTGCAGTGTCTATAGACTCCCCAGCTCAGGTGGACCTATACCAAGTTGGAGGTTCAAGTCTCCATGCTCAACTGTGTGGCTTATGGTTTGTAAGGGGTAGAGGGCAGCAATCAATTAACCCACAAGCAAATCCTGGTTTGGAGAGAAAACCAGAAAGCATAAATAATGCTCTCTGCTCTTAGGGGCTTAGAGTGGCGCTGGGGAGTGAGTATTCTTGTCTAGAACACACGAGACACGTATGAACTCATTTTTAGTTAGAAAAACATCCACAGAAAGTCAGGACTGGGGCTAAGACTTGAAGAACGGGTCGCTATTGTGTTGGTAGAGATGGGAGGAAGGAAGCTTGGCAGGGAGAAAGATGGAACAAAGGCAGGGGGCAGGAACACAAAAGAGCCATACATAGGACAGGGGGTTCACCCAGCTGCTGGGCAGAGTCCAGCGTGCAGACATTGGGAGGTGAGGCTGGAGTCCAATGGCAGAGGTCTTCAACTGTGTGTCCCCCCCCTCTACCAGCAGGACAGAACACAGTGCTGGGTGGATTACAGACAATGCAGCAATACCCTTTCAGACACTGATCAACTGGTATTACCCAGGATTAGTGACCTGCATGGTAGAATAAATCTTGTCGAAACATTAGCATTATCACTTGTAAGAGAAATAACATTAATATATGCTATACCCCCATGGAAACCGGCAACCTAAAAAATATTAATAAGTAGTACTTTTGAAACAAAGCTGTATTTTGTATTCTGCTTTTGGAGATTTGCCATCCACATTGGGAAATTAGATTCTCTAAGAAATTCTAGAGTAAGGAAACCTAGTTTTTTGTTTAGGCTAGCCTTCCTCAAACTTGACATAAATTGCTTTTTTTTTTTTCCTGAATATTTAAACTTCTCTTGAGAGCAGAGTTCTGTAGAACACAATTTGGAAAATGTTGCTTTATAGTTTACAAAGCATCATTCATTTGTTCAGTTGATCTTTGGAAAAGGCGGGTACTGTAATCCTGCTTTTACAGAAGAGAAACCTGTAACTCAAAAGATTTGGGGTCTTAGAGAGTCACCCAATGAGACAAGAGCAGAGCTGGAACACAAGTCAGGTGTCAGCAAGGTGCCTCCCATAGTGTGGAAGGCTTGGAAATCTGGACAGTGGAGAAATGGGACGATACAGCAAAGGTGAAGTTCAGCCAGGAGACATTTAGATAAAGCTCCTAGGCTACCATATGGTAGGCAAGCACATGGGGGATGGCTGTGGGTTGGAGAGAGAGTGGGTAAGGCGGGTCAGGTGGGCTGCACAAGGGGTCAATTTTCAAATGGACCAAGATAGAGATCAAAATCATGAACAGCATGGAAGGGATAAGCTAATTTTTAGCACCAGCAGTCCTGCTTGGTGTTTTCTCTTTGAGCTCAAGTGCATAGGTCAGTAGGTCTCAAAGACCTTAGATGGGAGACAGAAAGGGGTTTCCAGAAACAGAGCCTATGGCTGAAGGACGTGTGTTGCCCCTTGAGACAGGACAGCTCAGGAGCAGTTTTGTCCTCTCTGCCAGGAGGGCTACCCAGGGCAGGAGGACTCTCTGTTCCCCTTCTCCAGTGTGTACAGAGGAAGAGGAAAAGGAGCATCCTGCTTAGAGAGGACTTGAGAGGAACAAAGACCATCCCCACAGTGACGCACATTGGCACACTGGACGGGGTGGGTGGTGGCTGGGGAAAGGGTGTGGTAATGTGCTTCCGAAGATCTCTATCGAAGGAGGGATAGAGTCACTGACCGAGGAGGGCCACGGGGTACTGGTCCTCTGTGCGGGTGAAATGAGTCCAGAGAGAGGCACTGTGGTGGGAAAAGCAGCCACACCAGGGCCGGAGCTGCAGAGCGCTGCGGGGGCAGCAGTGGGCAGCAGGGTGAGGAAGAGAGTCCAGGAAAAGAGCAGGAGGAAACTCCATTGGTGCCACCACTGAGGATGGGCATGTCGGGGTCTGTGCTGGGAATTCCCAGCTCCCTCTCAACTAGTTGCTAACACGGGGAGTGTGTGCATAAAGAACCTCAGAAAACTCATAAATTCCCCAGCATTGGCTCTCTGTTTACCTAATTATTTGTGTTTCAGCTATCAGACCTATCAGTTATTAGTATCTGTCTATTAGTCATGGAAACTGGTTTCATTTCCCGAGGTCACAACTTGCTGATTGTGCAACAGGAACCCAGGCTCAGTCAATACAGCTAGGGATGTCATTCCCAGAGAACCTCCAGCTCCATGGCTGGTGAGGTTGGATGGCCACTGAGCTCAGCTCCAGGATTCTCAGGGGTCCCCAAGTCTGTGGCATTCAAAAGAATATGCCATTCCTCATGCTCTACAGATGCAGCTCACCCACAACTTGGACCCACCCTGTTTTCCTTGGAGTTATTTTAGGCACATGTCAGTTATCCACTTCCAATTCAAATAACCAATATCCCTGCTTGTGTAATTCCTGACCATGAACATTAGAGGCTTGGGAGGTTTTTCCTGAAGCAAATGCTTCTGGGAAAACCCATCCCCTGTTAATGACATGCAGGCATACAGTACCCTCAGATTTGGGAAGGTCTGCAGATTATATATTTTACTCACTAATTTGATTCTTTGAAAAGGTGCTGCGAACAGGCACAAGGCTTGACTCCAAGGTTCTAAGGGGCACACTCTCAGAGACACCTGATTATCCTGATCCCCCTCCCCTAATGTCTACATAGCAGACTCTTGGCCCAATCTGCACAGCCTGAGCTTGGAGACTCACTGGGACACACAGAACAACATTAACTGCAGACCTTTCCTCCTCTGTGAAGCCTTTCCCTCAACCTTTGGCCCACACTTAGGGAAGGGTGCACACAGAAGGATCACTGGCCAACCTCTCATCCTGGCATGTTCCTCTCCTGGTTATATGATACTAGGAAGTTAATGTGTTTGATTTTTATTTTTTTCATCTGTAAAATGAGGGTGGCAATAGGTACCCTCCAGGTTACTTGGAGGACTGAGTGAGGTGTGACGTCAGGTGTCTTGCTGTGGACCTGGGACACAACAGGCACTCAAAGGATACGCCTGGCCTGCCGTCGAATCTTAGCACTCACGTGAGCCTGTACTCCTATGCGTGGATCATGTACGAGTTGGTTGTTAATTAACACAGTCCATGTGATCTGCCATTGATGAGCTGCTAGAAGAAAGGAATTGAGTCTTCTCCTTCCCTGGACTCCTCTAGGTCCTGAACTAGTGCTAGGCCAGGGCCTGCCTGAGCATCCTACTTTCCTACAATAAGTGAGATTCCTCCATAGGCCTTTCATTGCTTTGGGGATGAAGTCCCAAGTTCTTACATGCATCTTCGTCTAAGGTCCTGCAGGATCTGGTCCTTGCCTGCCACCCCAGCTTCACTTCTCTGGTGTTGCTGAACCAAGAGGCTCTTGGTGCTCACCAACTTTCTCTGCCAGGCCATTGCACAGATGGCCCTCTTCCCGGGACACACTCTCCCCTCCTTGCCTTCTATCCCATGTCTATTCAATTTTCCCATCTCAATATAAATATAAATGTCCTTCCTTTGGGAAGCACTCCCTATCCCACCCACACTGGGTCCAGGGTGCCCCAGTGTCTCTCCTGACTCATCACAGTACTTACTACACTGAAGAGACTCCTCCTTTTCACTAATCTGTGACCTCCTTGTAGGCAGGGACAGAGCGGGACTCCTCATTCTCCCCCAGCCCAGGGCAGTTGCTGGCACACACTGAGTTAGACATCTGCTAGAAGAAGTTAATAAATGTCCTCCTCTTGCTGCTACTTTATCTAGAGCCAGTAAAGTGCTCTGGTTTCAGGGCCAGGGGCCGCTATTCTGCACGTGTGTTTTCTCCTTTGGGGAAGTGAGGGAGGGAGAAGGCTGAGGTCTGATTCACGAAGGGCCTGGAGCAAGGCAGCCCACATCACCAAGCCCCACGGGGCCTGTAAAATAGGCTTAGGCCTAATGAATGGGGCTGCTTCTCCTAGCACTTAGGGCACCAGAGTTCTCTAATTGCTGACACAAGATAGAAACAGAACAGGTTCAACCAGGGTTAGGGAAAATTCCATCAAGACAGATGCATTTAAAGACTTGGTAGGTATGGCCCTGGCCCTCTCTGCTGGTGTTAGGGGAGAGCAGGATTCCTCCTCTTGACATCTCTTCAGAAACAAGGTCTTGGATTTGAGAGACCCAGGACTGAAGTGGGGGAAGGGCACATTTCTGGAGCTTGCAGTGGCAGAGGGTGGTAGAACTTAAGGAAACAGAGTTTTGGGCCACCCCAGATCTCTCTGAGAGGCAAGGCCACTGGGCCTGCTTTATACACCAGGCCTCCACAATGGCTGCGGCAGTGTTCATGCCCCCACAGAGAGGGGCAGGTAGCCTGGTGCATCCTTCCTATCTGGCCCTTGCTATGCTGAAGTCATAAACACAGCTCTGGAGGAGCCAGCGATTTCTGTTTCTGTCTTCATCTGATTACGAGATCAACAGATGACTTTGTTCTGAAGCCCCGAGAAAACTCCCTCACCTCACAGGCCAGAGCCTGGGCCGGCTTTCATGTGGCCACCTTGCTGGTCCCTGCCTTCCCCCTCAACTCCGCTTGGTGTGACAGCAAGGGCATAAGTGGCAGAGACAGCCTGCCTCAGGGGCCCTCTGCCTCATGAGTATGACCAGAACTAGGGAACGTGCTGTCACCGGGTGGTCTCCGCAACGCCATAGGTTCTCTCCACGTCCTGCGTCAGGCTCCTGCTGCCTCTTACATGTCCCTGGACACCAGCCTCACCCGACCTCACCATCCTCCCAGTTCCTGGCATGGTTCATGCGTGTGTCCCCTTCTGGTAGCACGTGTGTGCCATGCTCCCCTTCTCGTTGCCCTCTACTACAAGGCAGGAGACACAGTGGACATTTAATGTTTATTTGCTAGAAACAATTCTATCCATTGTAACAGTCAATCTCTAAATCCCTCCTAGCTTTGAAACGTCAATATTCTTGTCCAAGCTCTACTTTTCTCTTTTAAATACCATTCTAAAGGAAAAGGAATTCAAATGATTAGAATGCTTTCTCAGTATTAGACCTTGACATAGACGCATATATCCATTTACCCATACATTCTAATTAACAGAGCACATGGATATGTGTTTATACACACGCTGATGTGTGAAGTTCATGGAATAAGGGAAGTACCACTGTGTGGTGCCTTGCCCGGCAAAAGGGAGGGTTGGAACAGAATTTAATTCTCAAGTTAAACATTTCTCTAAATGGAATCCTTCCTTCCTTCTCCCTTTTTATAATTTTATTAACCAAGAATTGTTCCTACTTTTGGGCTGTCTTTATAGAAAACAGGGCAAAATCTACAGCCTGGCACTGGGCTGCCTGTGGGACTTCCCACGGCACCCATCTCAGCAGGCACTCTTGCTAGTGCCTGTTGTTTTTGAATCCATCTTCTTAGAAGGTGTTGGCTGGCATTGACTGTTCCATCCTGGCCGTGTGGTCTTAGTGATGCCAAGCATAGTAGCATGACCCTCAACTGATGCTGTCTAAGGCAGAATGTTTTATCATTTCTTAAGAAGCTATAATAAAACATCAATGCTATGTTTGCTGTATCAATCCAACTTAACCCTGCGATGGGTTGAATTATGTCTCCCCAGAAAGATAAGTGAAGCTCTAATCCCTGGCATCTCAGATTATGGCCTTATTTGGAAATAAGGTCTCTGCGGCTATAATCAAATTAAGATGAGATCACTAGGGTGGGCCCTAATCCAGTATGACCAGTGTCCTCACAAGAAGGGGCAATCGAACAGAGACAGACATACACGGAGGGTAGACCACGAGAGGGGACGCAGGAGAGCTCTGGGACGAGACTGAGGTGGTGCTGCAAACGGATGTCTGGGCCACTGGGAGGTCGCAGAGGCAAGGACGTCCCCTTCCCTACAGGTTTCGGAGGGAGCACGGGTTTGCCAACCACTTGATTTCAAGACTTCCAGCCTCCAAAACTGTGAGATAAGATGTTTCTGTTTTCTTTTCTTCTTCTTTTTTTTGGGGGGGGGCAGTTTTTGGCCGAGGCTGGGTTTGAACCTGCCACCTCCAGCATATGGGGCCAACGCCCTACTCCTTTGAGCCACAGGCACTGCCCGATGTTTCTGTGTTCTAAGCCGCCCAGGTTGTGCTGCTGTGTTATAGCAGCCCTGGGGTACCAACACAAACCCTAACCTCGTCTCTCCTAAACTGAGCTTTTTCAATCTAAAAGTAATCCTTTACACTTCACCTCAATTTCTTCGTATTTTGGAATGTCATTTCTATCCTGTCCTCCACCTTCTCTATTCTTCAGCTTGATGGCATGCTAAAATTTGACTGGCATGCCTCCAATTTCTCTATTAAGACGTGTGTAAAAATATTGTTTGGAACAGGGTCAGGATCAGGGCCCCCTGACCTGCCTCTATAACAGCCCTCTTGCAAAGGGGACACCAGGTCCCACCAGTACTGTTTGGGGTATATTATCACTGAGAATCAACCTACCACAATCACTTTTTCATCTTGCTCATGAGGGTGATAATCAGAGACTCCTTCAATTGCCTTGCTGGAATAAAGGTGTAAGTGCCTGCAGCATTTCTCTGATAGGAATGAAGTTAATTGGCTCTATGTGATTACCATTTTTCCTCTAAATGGCCACAAACTATCATCTCCTAAAAACTTCTAGAGACATGCTTTAACAAAAACCATCTCAAAGTATCCCAAATCTACATTTTCCCTGTGTCTAAATGCTGGGAGACTATTTGCTTGTCCCCTATCGTTTGCTCTATCCCCTTATTTCCAAATTACCAAACAGGCACAGCTGAATCTTGAGTAATCAGGGATGTGACTCCCCTGTGCCTCCACTAGCCTCACTCAGGGGGAGCTTTAGATGACTGATGCTGGTCCCCCTCCCCAGACTGCTTCATTGTTTTGGGATCTGGCCTGGCCGTGGCTGTTCCCTGGTCCAAAGGAGAGGGTCTTGGTGGCCCTGTTGCTGGTTGCAGAGTAAGGAGGTACCCAGGCCTCAGGCAGGGGCCAAGTACGCCCCTTCCCCCCAAAAGAGTTTGTGCCTTCTCTGAACCACTCCTGAGGGACAGCTACTTCACCCCTTCTGAGGCAGTCTGTATACACACATAGATTCCTTAAAATGGACTGAATTCCCTCAGACCCCCATTCTGCATAATCAGCCACAGCTGAATTATGTCAGGTCAGCTGTTCGATGGAATTCAACTATTCCCCTCTCACTACTGTTTGCTAAACTATAAAAAATATATATTTTTACAAATTCCATTTGAAGAGTTACTTTGGAAACAAACCCTTGATTTCAGTTATTAGCTAACACCAATCTTCCTTCCTGCACCTGGGGAACAGTTCAGTGATGCAAGCAACATTTGTCCATGAATTAGCTGGGGGATTTGAGCCATAGCCCTCAACGGTCTCCATGATAGGGGCAGGAAGGTATCTTTGTTACAAAGAAGTTGCTACCAAACTTCCAAGACTTGCTATGATGCTTTTAAACAAAACTTCAGGGCAACTCCTGGAAAGTTTGTCTGGAAGGCAGTGCCAGTCTAGAAACCAACAGAAGGAAAGGAGGGTCTAAGACACACTTCCCTGCTGGCTCCTGTCCCCATGGAAGTGGGGAACAGGTTCTTCATCTGCCATTGTAAAGAGAGGAGCTTTCCAAGGCAATTTTCAAAGCTGCTTCTACCTCTAAATTCTATGGTGCCATCATTTTAAGCAAAAGTAAAGAATTTAAAGGAAACCTTCTTAACCAAGGCTCCCATCCCTAGAGTAAGAGTTGCCAAATTTTTCTGAGACAGCTCAGGTAAGTAAATACGCTAGGCTTTGTGAGCCAGTCAGCCTCACCCCTCACTCTGCTGTTGTAGCACAATAGTGACAAGGACAATATATAAATGAATGACTGTGGCTGTGTTGCAATAAAACTTTATTTGTAGACACTGATATGACAATTTCATATAATGTCCATATGTTATGAGACAGTATTCTCCAACCATTAAAAAAAAATAGGGCTCAGCGCTCATAGCACAGTGGTTATGGTGCCAGTCACATACACCAAGGCTGATGGGTTTGAATCTGGCCCAGGCCAGCTAAAGCAACAATGACAACTGCAACTGAAAAATATCCGGGTGTTGTTGCGGGCGCCTATAGTCCCAGCTACTTGGGTGGAGGCAAGAGAATCGCTTGAGCCCAAGAGTTTAAGTTGCTGTGAGCTGTGTGATGCTATGGCACTCTACCCAGGGTGACAGCTTGAGACTCTGTCTCAAAAAAAAAAAAAAAAATAGAAACCATTCTTCTTTTTGAACCACACAAAAACAGGTAGCAGGCAGGATTTAGCCCATGGGCTATAGTTTGCCGACCCCCGTCCCAGAGCATGAACCTGGTAAAATTCTACAGCGTGTTGCACGTGGGTTTTCCCAGACGGTGTGCCGTATCTGCTTCCCGAAGGCAGTAGTGATTCCTGCTAAGTTAAGAACCACTGATCTAAACATTTCTCTTGTAAAAGGCCCAACTTTCTCAGTGGTCCCATAACTCCCCTTGAGCATTCCACAGAAAGAGGACAGCACTGAGAAGTATTTTCAGGACTTGAAATGTCCCCTTTTGCGGAAATCTTCCAGACCCCAAGGGTCTGCAGCACAGCAACTACACGGTGTTCTGTGGGGAAGGCTGAAGTGTCTCCACATAAAAATGGCAGAGAAAAGTCCCCCAGATGCGGACTGTGCATCTAAGGCTCTTCCTAGGAGTCATCTAAGTGCAGGTGAAGCTGATTTTCTCAGAGCATTAGCCCCAAATGCGTTGTGTTTCCATTCTTTTAAGGGTGTGCTTACTCCCATTCCTCAAACTCTCCCAGCCTACCACCCTCCCAAGTCCACGAGCATGCACAATTCTGGCTCTGACACCTGTTGACTCTAAACTTTGGTAACAAAACATAAAGCACACATTTCAGCTAAGAGGCATTTGGGGCCACATGGTTACAGCGCATCCACGTCATCAGCACAGGGCACACTGGGCCTTGGTAAGGTCCAGTCTCGGGCTTATACATGGCCTGGAGGGGTCTCTACATGGTCGAAGAGTCTTGGCTCCCCAATGAGGCTGGCAGCCCCCAGTTTGGCCCAGCCTCGCTGGCTCCTGGTGAACTGGGCAGACCCTGCAGAGACCCCGAGCACAGCCGAGCACAGCCAAGCGCAGCGGAGCCCAGTGCCCATCCAAGAGCAGAGATGAGCGTGTAGGAGGGTTATTTCCCTCTTACATGCTGCAAACAGGCTCTGGAGCTGCTCCTGAGGCCTCTGAAAAGAAGGGTCTGGTGCTGCTCTGTGGAAGAGGAATGCCTCTCCCTCGGGGAAACTCCCCCAAGCCTGCCTGACCCTCTTGCACCTTGACCCTTCCCCCACCCCCAGCTCCTCATTCCTGGCACTTCTTGTAACCAGGGAGAAATAATGGCTCAGACAGGAGCCGGCTTGTCTATTAGACCAGAGCTCCACGGGGACACCTGCCTTGCAGTTCAGCATCAGTGCAGGGCGTATGACAGCCTCAGTTTCTTCATGTGGAAAAAATAACAAAGCTCATAGATAGAGACTTTGCCAGGTGCTGGCACTGCACAAAAGTGCCTTAGGTCCTGACTCTTATAAGTTCACACCCACCCTACAGGGATGTGAGTGCAGCCACATCCCCACTGCAAACACCGGGAAACAGGCCCGGGGACATTAAACAGCTTGCCCAACGCGTGTGCTGGCCCACCCAGAGGTGGGGTGAGGACGTGAATTGAACTTGCTCTGCCACTGAGGCTTGTGTTCCTGGCGTGTGCCATCCTGCTTCCCACTGTGAACTGCCGGGAGGCATCGATGCATCCATCTGTGCAAAGGCACAAAGCACTGTGCCCAGCACAAGCTACCAGTTCAATGGTTTCTGTCAATAGTGGGGTTGCTGTGTTAGAAACAAACAAATGCATCCTGCCATGTCCCCCTTACAGTGCATGAGGTCACCATCCACACTGAGCCTTCAGGCTCATTTCTCAGATACCAGGGTTGAAAGAAGCATAGCCCTCTGAAATTGTGTATTATGAGCCAACAATAAGAAATATATTTTACACATAACCTAGTGTACCATCCCCCAAGAAAAGATGCAGCAAGGTATGGCTCAGCACCTGTAGCTCAAGTGGCTAAGGCGCCAGCCACATACACCAGAGCTTGTGGGTTCAAATCCATCCAGCCTGGGCCTGCCAAACAACAATGACAACGACAACCAAAAAATAGGCAGGCATTGTGGTGGGTGCCTGTAGTCCCAGCTACTTGGGAGGCTGAGGCAAGAGAATCGCTTAAGCCTAGGAGTTGAAGGTTGCTATGAGCTGTGATGTCATAGCACTCTACCCAGGGTGACAGCTTGAGACTTGCTCTCAAAAAAAAAAAAAATATGCAGCAAGGTATACTTTCTCTCCATTACAGGTATATGTGATGCATTTGGTGTTGTAGGTGAATATTCTGTTCTGGGGCTTATAAAAGCCTGGAGGTGTCTAGCTTATCTTATTAATCCTAGTCTAGCTTGTTCATCCTATCCTGTTCATCCTCTCTTTCCCGCTCTCTTTTTGTACCTGACTCACTAAATTGATTTTACAACCCATTACTGGGAAGACCTTGACATAGGGTAAAGGGGCACCTGGGGGTACCTGAGACTGAACATGATGCAGAAAATGCTGTGTGGATTTCCAGGAATCAAAATCCTTAGGAGGAGACAGCACTTTGCCTGCCATGGTTCACCTGGGGCCCAAGCTTGCTGAGCCAGGCTCTAAAGTGAGCTGGCCCAACACAGCAGGGCGGGGCCAAGCCTGGTGATGCACCCAGGGCCCATGTCTCCAGCCGGAAGCAAGCAGGCAAATGATGGCAACACGAGCTCATTCTGCTCCTAACCAGGGGCTCCTTTTCATTTATCATCTACTTTTCACATGGTTCATGTGGTCATGGTCCACAGCTGTTAGAGTTTAGCTCTTTCAGGGATATTTTTGGTACCCAAAGAAGAAACTTTCCAATCCGATCCTGGCAAAGTCCATGTTCCTTCATGCACCACACTCTCCCCTATTTATGAAAATATTCCAGATAGAGATCAGTTCTCTTGGCCCAAGATTTATTATTGCATTGCCTGCTGGCTTTGAATCAGAAACTATAAACATTCTAATATGTGTTTCTCAAGTCAAGATGAGGTCACCCACCTTCACTCATCATTTGACAATAATTTCAGTTTTCCTAATGCAGGGTCTTATGACCCTAAATTCCCTGGTATATACTGGAATTGTTCTTGGTCCATAAAACTTAAGAAAATAATTTAAAGATGGAGGTAGAAAAACATCACAGATCTATAGAATTCATTCATTCACTCCACAAATACAGACTGCATACCTACTATGTGCTAGGAATTGTTCCAATTGCTGCAGACGCCCCTGTGAACAAAACAGAGATGACTCCTTTCCTTGATAGATGAACTATGCATTGCTAATTATCAACCTTAGGTGACAGACATGTGGGGATTCATTTGATTCTCTCGACTTTTGTATATGTATGAAATTTTCCATAATAAAAAGTTAAAAATACATGGGTCACTATGAACATTTCGAGACATCAAATGTCAAGGGACTGTCTTATGGTCCCTTATTTCACTCCCAAGAAACACTTTCCACCGCGTCGTGTCTGATTCACCTGTGCAAGTTGCAACTTGCTCAGTTTCTCAGTGTTTCTGAGGGCTTCATTTGTTTCTGTTTATGTGGATTTTACATTTCTTGATGTTTATGTCTCTCAAAACTTTCATAAAGACCCATGTATAAGTCCCAAACCTCAAAAACATGATGCTGAGTGAAAGAAGCCAGACCCCAAAAAGTACATGCTATGTGGCTCCATTTATATGAAACTCTAGAAGAGATAAGTCTGATCTCCAATGACAGAAAGCAGAGCAGGGTTGCCTGGGGCTGAGGGCACCAGGGAACTTTCTGCCAGGATGTACACGTTTTATGTAATCATTGTGTTGGTGGTTATGTGGATGTATATATTTTGAAAATGCATCAAAAATGCACTTTAAATGGGTACGTTTTATTCTATCTAAATTTTATTGGAATAAAGTTGATTAAAAAAACCTTGCAAGTCCCCACCCTGATGGGACACGTTTCCATGGCTGAGGATGGAAGAAATCTTAGAGATTACTTGTTCCTCATTTTACTGCAAGGAAGTAGAGGGAGTCAGTGACTTGCTTGGGGTCTCACAGATTGTGACAGCAGGAATCAGCACCCAGCTTGGGTCAGCGTTTCCCCTTAGCTCACCACCTGTGATTCAGGGTGGATGTTTAATTCTGGAATGCCATATTTTGGGGTTACTACATTCTCAGATTGGTGGAGCACCCACACACCAAGTCTGGATCAGCTATTCCACCCAGAAAGTCTGCAGGTCCTGGTGCTGCCAAACACTCACCGAGATGCAGCTGCTGCAGGAAGGAAGAAGGAGTCTGGCTAAAGCCCCAAGTTGAGGTCTGGTTTACTTTCTAAGTCATCTCAGTTGATAAGCTCCCCTCTGGAGGGCTTATCTCCCCATCTCCCTACTGAGGGCAGGTGTATTTCATATTTCACTGGTCCAGCCATCCTGGTCCCTCTTCCACACCTAGCTGGTCTCACACACCTGAAATCCTCCATTGACATCAAGCTCTGCACTCCAAAGAAACCCCTGTGAGTTGCCGTAGGTCCCAGAACACCACACGGGGTGGGCAGCCACAGCTGGGCACCTCTCCCTTTAGAGAGATTGAGGTTGATATGAAACCTTAAGGAATGCCTAAGGAAACTTAATATATATTCATTCGTCAAATCCAAGAATTCTAAAATAATGTCTGAAGGTTCAGTTTGGGCCAAATCCAATTCTGTTACCAGCTTCTCCCCTCCTTCCTGCCCCACCCCAAGCACAAATAATGGGAAGTAAACAGGGCCCCAGGGCCCCCAAATGTAGAACTAGATTCCTCACAGCACCTTTCCTCCATGACAGATGTGCTCTTGGAGATTTTAGGTCTTAAACTTGGAGGTTGACATGTTAGCTGGAAAAATGCCCCTCTGTGCTTGTACCTTTCAATAGCAAATGCTGGTTGGAGGCTGAGCCCCTCTGGGGGAGCTCTGAGGCTCTGTCCACCTTCACTTCGACACACAGGAACTGGCCTCTGACCACTGACCCGCTCCCGGCTGACACACGTCCTTTAGCTTTCTTCACAGTGATGGGCAGGAGGGCACTGGATGGTGGGCATCAAAGAGGCCTGACAGAGGTCTGGACCCCGGAAGCCCAGCCTGCCAGCTGTTTCTCTATAGCCATCTCCCACCCTCTGTCCTCTAAGCTCGAGAGGCAAAGCTCAAAACTCCTGTTCCACATGAGCGTCCAGTAGGAGTCAGGTCCTGGACCTCACCCTATTGCCTGTTATTACTGAAGCACTTTGCATTACTGAGTCTTCCCCCACCACCTCTCACGGTGGAGGTGTGAGGGTGGTGGTAAGGGATTCTTTTCCTCCTATTGTCAACCTTCTCCTCTAGGGCTGTGCAGGCACAAAGTATATGTTTAATAAATCCCTGCTGATTAGAACTGATTCAGATCCTTCAAGCTAGCTCCTCTAGGGAACCTTCTCTGATCTCTCTGGCTCTTCTCTCCTTCCTCTAGCAAGTCTTGCTGTATCCCAGGTGGGCTGTGCGTTACTCCCAGTGCTGGTGGGGCAGGGAGGAAACGAAGTTCAACGCACACTGGTTTGATGGACCCAGGAAGGCATAGCCTGACTTGACAGCCACTAAGGAAAACTCAGGAGCTTATAGAAATGCCCCATCAAGCCCAGGCCAACCCGCCAAGCCAGGGCTCAAACTCTTGGGGCGGAAGTAGAGTGAGGACTCTAAAATGACTGTGCTCCCTACCAGTCCTCAGATGCCCTTCTGACCTGTGCCGGCTGGTGCCGTGCTGCGTGGCCCATTCTCTCATCTGAACTCCTGGCCCCTCTGCCCCTTTGGAACAAGAGTACTGTCTAGTCCAGCTTCCCTCAGCCTCTGACCCCGCTATCCTCCTATCAGTGTCCATATTACCCAAATGCTCACCGTATATCAGGTACCGTGCTAAGCATTCCACATAACGGCTGTTGTTTATTCTTCATAGCAACCCTGGATGGTAGATACTTATTATCCCCAGCCTATGCATCAGCAGACTGAGGCTCAGAGAGGAGAGGACTTCCCCCAAATCCCACAGCCCAAATTAGAACCTGGTTACATCTCATGTCAAAGCCCAGTCTCCAAATATGCCCTCCTGCAATCCTTAACTCTTGCTTCTCGGAGTCTTGGGTTCCCAAGGGGGCCTTTACCAGGCTGGAGAAGGAGGTGGTGGATACAGAGAGAGGAGCTAAAATGTATCGAGAATCCACATGCCCAAGGTAGCTCAGGTTTGTGACCTAACCCTGTTCGAATTCTACGAGGGAAGGAGTCTTTTACAGATGAGGAGCTTGGGGAGCAAGGTGGCCTGTGGCCAGGGGTAAGGTGGCTTCTCTTTATTATGTGGCAATCCTGTGATAGCGATTTCAGTCCCACCCAAGTCTCTCTGAAGTCTGAGACACTATCCTGTCCACTGTACCATGCCGCCACCTGGGCCAACTACCAAAAATAGATTTCTGGACTTTTCCTGTGTCCTCCATCTGTGGGCCAGAGCCCTGGCCGTGTGAAGGATCTGCAGTCTCTTGGATGGTAGGGGCTCTCCCTGTGGCATGATCGCTGTCCAGGGGGAGATGTCCTCATGAAGGGCTGCAGGACTGGGCCATACTCCTGTGCCGGCTCCGCCAGGATGGAGGATGGGGATGGCACCTAATGGTGCTCTGGCCCATGCTATCGGGTGTTCTCCTGGGCAGGTGGGCTGGCTTTGGGGAAGGGCTGCCTGTTCAGCAGGGCTCCTCCTCAGGCTGCTACGTTGGTGAGGTGTGAGTTCTTGAGCCCACTTCCCAGGTTTTCTCTCAGCACAGCCCAGTCATGCGGGAGCATGCAGGGGAGACCTCCCTCGGGCCGCCATGCTGCGCAGATGGCTGAATGGAGACGGTCATGAGGTTGGAAGGGGCCTCTGTGTCACCGGGCCTGAGGCTCACCTACCTGGAGAGACTCCCCACTCTGGAGGCCTTACCTTACAGAGGGACATTCACACTGAAGCAAACTTGAAAAGAGAGAACACGTACACAAGAGAAGTTTACTTGGCCGGCATTTCCCCCATGCCTCCGGCTTTCATTGAGGACAGCTAGGTTTCTGGGGAGGCGGCTCTCCCTGCTACACTTGCAGCCCCCCACCCCAGCGCTGAAGCCCTGGGAGCCGTGATCTCAGAGCCTGACACTTTGAGGGGAAGGGATGGTGCGCAGGAGTGAGGCCAGCAGTGAGCAGAGCATCCCCAAGATCTGCAAGTCAGATGCCACCCTCCAACTACAATGAACACATCACTCTCCCCCTGCGGTCCCCAGAGAAGGCAGCCTACTGTTACACAAAAGCTGGACATGCTACTTTTATTGGCAGTTAGATAATGCCACCATCTAGGGACAAAAATCTCCAGTGGGACAGACCAATGAAGTGTATGCTTGGAGATTTTCTCTAGTATTGAAGGCTCACCCCTGGCTGGCTTTCCTACTCTCCTCATGCCCCCACTGCTGGGGTACTTGACACCAAACTTCTCCCCACACCGTGCGCCCTTGCCCTGAAGTGAGCCACCCCCAGAAAAGCAGTCTGGGGAAAGCCTTTGGTTTGGTGCTGTGATGGCATTTCCCAGGCACAAAATCAGCTCAGTATAGGGGAGGTTCCAGGGTGGGCAGGAGGGACACCAAGAAGCAAGTGGACAAGGGGCATCTAAGAGGGCCAAGAGGCCAGATGAGGGGAACTTTCCATGCTGAAGACAGGGGCCACTGGGAAGTACTGACTGGCGTCAGCACAGAGTGACGTTGACCTGAAGTCAGGAAGCCCCATCAGACTGATGGTAGCCGGGGAGTCAGGGCAGGGGTTAGGCAGGCAGGCTTAGGAGCCTGGGGAGCAGAAACCTCAGTTTAGCAAACATCTCAAGAAGGCAAAAGCCCGTAGGGGACGGCAGCCAATTGAGGTGTATGATGGAACCTGACCAAAGGCCAAATTCCAGCTAGGAATCTGGACAATCTCCTTGGTGATATCTGCAGGGGGCGAGGCTCCTGTGGAGGGGATAGAAGTCAGGCCTGAGAGTGCTCTGTGCCACACCCTCAGCCTCTGTGGGGGTGACCGGGACCCCTCACCTACAGCTGAGTCATCCCAGGCAGAGCGCAGGGTTGCTGGGTCTGGCAGGTTCTGCCTCAGGGGGCCCTGGGAAACATGCCGCTGCATCTTCACTCTGCGCTTGTCCTAGCCTGGAGGACATGACCACTCCCACCCTCACCTCTTGCACCTACCACCTGACAAAGCCAATTCCTCCCTGGATGGGACAGCCAGGACCCCCCAGGTTATGCAGGTTCAGTATGGGCAGAGGAGTGGGCAATAGCGAGTCAGCAGGCTCCTGGGGATTGGTGGCATTCTGGTGTGATGCTAATGGGGCGTGGCTCAGGAGTGGAACTTGCCCAAGACACAGGGAAGAGGGGGGCCCTTAGGCCCCGGGCAGGCACTTGACAGAATCGCCCTGGAGGTCTTTCGTCTTACCAGAGTAGGGGAGCCTGTGCATCTGGTTTCCTTGCTTATTAAAACACAAGCCCAATGTCTCTTTCAGGCTGCCACCAAATTATAGGGCTGATGTTTGCTCATATATTTAACCCATTTCCCTCTCCTGGTATCTGTCCTTTGACTTGGAGTCTGTCCTTAAGACACAGGATCCAAGATCCTCACATTGTTTCTGGCTGCTTTTGACCCGCTGTCCTTCCTCCCTCTGTCTAAGCCCTTTCTTCCCAGCTGTCCTAGGAAGGCATCTGATGTGCCCTCAAGTTATATGACGCCGTAAGTCCAAGGAATGCCTCCTCCTGTCTTGTGATGGAACTCTCTGCCCCATGAGAAGGACAACCTCTGTGAGGATATATCTAGCTTCCTAGTATCTCTCCAATGACCTTTAGTGGGTAATAATCTATTTTGCCTGTGGTCACGCTGACTCTGCTATGGAACGCAGAACTGCTCTCACTGCTGTTACCTGAGCTAGGCAGGCACTCATACCCCTGGAGTCAGCCCTGAGTTGGTTAGAGGGGTGTGAAAACTTGTGTGATTTTTTCTATTAATGTTTTATTTTATTTTTAGAGATAGGGTCTTGATGTACCACTCAAGCTGGAATATAGTGGCATGATCATAGCTCACTGCAGCCTCAAACTCCTGAGTGCCAAAGATCCTCCTGCCTCAGCCTCCCAAGAAGCTGGGATTATAGGCAAATGCCACCAGCTGAGTTTCTCTCTCTCTCTTTTTAGAGACAGGGTCTCTCTATGTTTCCCTGGTTGGTCTCAAACAATTCTCCTGCCTCGACCTCCCAAGGAGCTGGATTAAGGGCATTAATTCTGAGAGGCTGCCTAGATGTGAAATACAGTATATTCATTACTGCAATGGGCTTTAATCCAACTTCAAATTTGTTTCTGCTATACACAAGGCCACAGATGACTCAGGCTGGTGCCACTCACATTTTTTGGAGAAGAACTTTCAACATAAGGACGGATATGGGACACTTTTCTAATCTGCTCCACATGTGAAACATTCTTTTCTTTTCCAATTTTGATATTTCTCCTAAGAGAAATCTCTAGTCCCATGGATGTAAATGTGATGAGACATTTAAACAACCTGAATAAGTCTTTTTAAGACCTGAGGCTGAGACTTTGCTGTGGGTTACCATCACTCAGCTCCAAGTGTGTAACCAGAAACACCTCTGGCACAACGTCCATTTTCTATTTTATCCTCCCTTTTCCCCGGATGTTCTAATTTTCTCCTCCCAACTGAATTCAAACCAACTTTTTTTTTTTTTTTTTTGAGACAGAGCCTCAAGCTGTCACCCTGGATAGAATGCCGTGGCATCACAGCTCACAGCAACCTCCAATTCCTGGGCTCAAGCGAGTCTCTTTCCTCCGCCTCCCAAGTAGCTGGGACTACAGGCGCCCGCCACAACGCCCG